>JAZGLO010006565.1:0-109585 GCA_036873155.1 Biomphalaria sudanica | reverse complement strand
TATATATATATAAGGAGTAAAGACGCTTTTTTGTGTTGTTTTGTCTGTCAGTTTGTCTGTCCGTTATGTTAATATCGAGAAAAAAAAAAGACTAAAAGCTATTGAAAATCTGATTAAAATTAATTTCCCTTCCCTCACATCGCATTAGTTTTAAGTTTCTATTATAGATTGTTCCGGATGTTTATATATTTATAGTGAGAAATAATAAGAATTCCAGATTAATCTAATATGCCGTTAATTAAATTTCTGGGATGGTCTGTTATGAAAATTAGATGTAGCATACCCTTATGGAGATTTTATCAAACCATACTTTGGTGTTAGGAAGTTGTTTTTCTTAAAAATCAAAGCATAATATTAACGATAATTACATTTTTTAACGTTTTAGATAGAAAGTTAAATGTAGTGTTAGAGAGAAGTGCGTTTTACATAAATAGTTCATTTTGGCGTCGATTTGTAAGAAAATTAAGGTAATGTTGGTCGATTTCTTTTTCGAAACAAAATCCGGAACATTCTTTATCGATTAAACAACTTTTATTATGTTTCGACAAGAAAATTAACTGTAAAATAAGTCTAAAAATTGATTTTCAATAATCGTTTCGAGTAAATTACTTTCTTATTTTAAAATCCTGAATAACCTATCGTCGATATTTCTGAAAAAAAAATTATTATTTGACATAAATTTGTTTTTTATAAAACAATATCCGGAAAAACTTTATAGTTAATGAAATATAAATCAGTATAGATATTTTTATTTAGCCTTTATATGCTATTTACATTAAATAACCGGAACAATATATTAAAGATCACGTGTTTCTTGCAACGTTTAAATGTGAGCAGGTCAGGGTGGCGCTACTGAGTGAGGCCTTTTTGTTATCTGCTACTCAACATTTGTTAATTTTTTTTTTACAGTAGGCAGGTGGTAGCTCTACTGTGTGGGCAAAAATCTGTGCACCTCGGTCAGCGACCAAGGGGATGGTGTCGCCTAAGCAACCAGACAGCACAATCAAACTAAACTAAACTAAACTAGCTAACTAAAAGTAAAACAACCAACTAAAATTATAAAACAAACATATACTTTATTTACATGAAACCAAAACAACAGTAATAAAACTAAATATACACTTACTAAACGATTGATCAACCCTACCGGACTGTACCTAACAAATAAAGCAGCTATTTGGCAGGACTACAGCCGTAAGCTACTACACAGAAATAATGGCAGCTGTACAACAGCTATAAGACAACAGTAATAACTGCGGCAGACAGTTAGACAGCAGAAATAATGGCAGTTAGGCAGCAGAAATAATGGCAGTTAGGCAGCAGAAATAATGGCAGTTAGGCAGACAGGCAGTAAGGCAGACAGTTAGGCAGTAATTATAGCCTGCAATTACAAATTCCTAAAACATAATTATTCATAATATAACAAAATAATAATGAACTAGACCTAGTCTAGCACATACACATACCTAAATGCATGAGGTAAATACTATTACCTTCATTTAGTTATAAAAAGCCATACATTATTATTATTATGATACCTACTTAAAAGCTTACGCCACAACACATGTTGGGCCAGACAATAATAAACATTAATCTAGATTTGGCTTAACAAAGCCGCCATCATGGAGCGTTGAGTAGGACTCAGCTATATTGTTGTGTAACGCCAGGCACAAACCAGGGAAATCGGCAGTCCAGTCCAGCCCTAGACAACTAGCGTGACATCACGCTCTCCGACACGCCCGCGACGACCAGCCACAGCCAGCCCCGTAACCACGCCGAGCCCTCCCCCGTCCCGACCAGTGGCCAGCGCCGACAGCGGCGCCCGCACAAAGCCAACCGCGTGCTGCACAATCCCAGCCGGGACCGCCTGCAAGTCGGAAAATGTCTCCACCTTTACCCTCCCCAGTTCGCACCTGCATCAACCGCCTCCAGACCCACATCTAGCCCTATAAAGGCTAGTTAACTATTTTAAAAACTACTTTTCCTCTACGAGTAAAACACAAATAACAGAAAAAGACTAAAACTAGCAGAAAGTTATAAATAGCGGAAACTACAAAATATTCAGCACTGAACTATAAAAATTAAAATGGACACTAAATTACAAACATCATAGCCCTGGCCTATATAAATAATATAAATTAGATAAAATTAGGTCAAAAATTAGAACTAGGAGTGCCAGCTCACATAAGCATGGAAATAAAATCTACTATAACTTAGAAGAGCAAACAAATATTCATTGGCATTGATTTGTTTTTCACAAAACATCCGGAACAATCTATTATAGATACTTTAAACTAATGCAATATTTCTGAATGAAAAATTAAAGGTTAAATCAGATTTACAATAGCCACTAGTGTTATTTGTTAATCTAATCGTGACGGACAGACCGACCAACAGACAAAACGCACAAAAATAAGCTTCTTTTATTCGGATGGGGGCACTAAACAAAAAATGATTTTTTAAAAAAGTTTAAGGAATTGGTTTAGCACCTGATCATGTTGTGACGTTACGCTACTGCACAAAAGTCACTGATTAAAAAGTCCATTTTAAAAAATGTACATGATATTTACATTACATATTTTTTCGAAGGGGGTGGGGATTACGTCTCGTATAAAGTGGCTAAGTTCGTCAATATTTCTGTCGGGGTTGCTGCAGTGTTGGTCATTTCCTATCAGAAGGGGGATTAGGGGTTTTATTCTAAGGAAAATCATTTTTGTCAGCAGCTTGTAGTCTGTGTTTAACAGGGAGATCGGTCTGAAGTCGAAGTCGCTGCGTGTGTTGTTTTCTTCAGTTTTTTTTTTTGGTAGTAAAATAATGTATGCGAGATTAAAATCTATGGGCGTCTGTCCTGTTTCTAACCTGTCTTTATAGAGTGTTAGTAGTAGGGGCCCTATCTGTGGGCGTCTGTCCTGTTGCTTGCATTTCTTTGTAAAGTGTTAGCAGTAAGGGCCATATCTGGGGGAAAAAGGTTAAGTAGAATTCGTACGTCAAACCGTCAGGACCTGGGGCTTTATCGTTTTGTGTAATGTCTAGGGCAGCCCTCAATTCTTCTAAGGTAAAGGGAGGGGGGGTGTCTGTAATTGTTTTTTCTGTCGTTGTTATTGTCTTACAGTTTTCTATGATTTTGTGTGTGTATGTGTATGTCTGTCAGTTCTTTGTTATACAAGTTTTTGAAGTGTTCCGTCATTATTTACAAAATTTTAAAACCATTTTGCGTTTCTATTCCGTCTTTGTCTTTTATGGTTTTTATTGTCTTGTCCTTTTGTGTGTTCTGTTCTATCGCTAAGAACACTTTACTAGGCTCTCTCGTCATTCTAGGTTTCTAACACCGAATCTCGGACCCTTTATATTTGTACATATTTATTGCTTTCAATTGATTTGAGCTTTTTCTATTTTATCCTGTGAAAAGAAAAAAAATAGCCGTTGCATCAGAACTTTGAATGGTCTAAAATATTATGATGTCGGATTTTCACTATCTTTTCTAGTTTACGAGATCTAAACGGAACGGACGAACAGACATTCCACACAAAACTAATAGCGTCTTTTCCCCTTTCGTGAGCCGCTAAAAATGTTAAAATCATAGTTTAATTCATTTTTTTAAAGTTACAAACTAAAAAGTTAAATTAAAATGTGTAAAACTTTTCAACATGTTGTAGTGGTTGAAACGCACATCCGTTTTCTGGTCATATATTTTGTATGTCTATGTGTAGATGATATCAACAGCGTTGATTATAATAACAAAAAATGCAATGAACTATTTAGTCACAGTCTGCATTTGAAGAGGGTTTGGTAAAGTAAGATGGTGGTAGAAGTTATGGAGCCAATATCTGCACTTGAACGTAGCAGCATTATAAATGTCGTTAAACCTTTTTTCCCAAAAGCTTTTTGTGCAATATTATGAATGGCGTTGTTCAGAATGTTTTAAAGTCACGTGGTGGTGTTTTATTTCTGTACGTCTTTAGTGGGATCTGATGAAATGTGTGTTATGTCAACATTTAGAGTTTGATCAATTCATTTGCGGTAAACGATAATTTATTAACTGCGGGAACATCAAGTACCCCCTTTTTATAGCTTAAACCTTTGATGATGCCGAAGCGTATCTTATCTTATATAATACAGACGTTACTTCAAAAAAGAAGATGATTACGTCCTACGCGTCATGCATTTAGTCATGCATATTAACCAATGACTTAAATTCTGCCAAGTCACTGGTTTTTCTGGCTAGCTCAGGCAACCCATTCCATGCTCTAATAGCACTAGGGAAGAAGGAGTATTTGTACAAATTTGTCCTAGCATATGGGACGAGGAATGTGCCTGCGTATAATAGTTAATAGTCTCAATTAAACCTATTATTGAGATCTAGATCTACAACTCAAGTTAAGCCTATGTAGATATGATCATTAGGATGACGAACTCCAGAAAAACAAAATTAATCCACACCCTCCCTGGCCAAAAAGTAAATAGACTGTCTGTCTAATTGATTTTAATAACCTGGTCAGATAGACGTACACATGTTTGCCTAGTGTACTGTAGTGTATAGTCCATGATGGCAAGATCACTCTGTTGTTTTTTTTTGCGCGTTATGCAATAGTGTACGTTGAGAGGTCAGACAAGTAAATAACTAATTGGCATGGTTGTCAAGCATATGTACGTAGATATACATTTTACACTAAAATAGTTACATTGGTCAAATGTTTCTTAAAATTTAAGAAATTTCGTTTTTTTTCTTTGATTAAATGTGAAATTCTAGATCTATTACTTTCATGAGATTTTAAACTTTACTAGTACTGTAAGATTTTCGGTTATATAATAAAGCAATAGAATTTTTAGAAACATAAAAGTACACTTCTTTTCTAAAGGTGTTAATGCAAGGCAAAAAATCCAAACATCTGACACATATTTATTTAGGCCTTTTTTTTTTTCAAATTTTATTATGAGTTTATGAAGCTGACTTTATTATGGCGAAAGATTTCAACAATGTCGGATGATTAGCTAAGTCTAGATCAACAGCCCTCCCCCCCCAAAAAAAAAAAAATATGAAAAGTTAAATTTTAATGAATTCTATTTAGTTAAGTTTAACTATCTTTTGAAATTGGTGATAAACCTTTGGTTTAACCACTTTATTTTAGTTATAACTTTGTTTTGGTTTAACTTTTAAAATTTAATTTAGTTCCCATCATTACTATCTATTGTAATGAAAATATTATTTCGAATAAAAAGTTTCTATTTTTTATTTGGGTAGATATTATTTATCATTGTATACATATAGATTGTAATATGCGTACACTTCACGTACGTGTTATTTTTTAAAATGGCGAATCCCTGAGATGAAATGTATCACGTAATGAAAAAAAGAAATCATCATTCTGTAGAACCATGTGTGAGCAGGTCAGGCAGGCGCGAATGGGAGGATTTATTCTCTTCTGCTCAACATTAAATTATTTAACAGTAGGCAGATGTTAGCGCTACTGGGTGGGCTCAATCTGTGCACCTCGGTATGGTGACCAAAGGGCTAGAGTCGCCTAAGTAACAAGACATACTAAGTATACTAACCTAAACTAAATGAAAGCAAGATAACGAAACTTTAGTTTAGGATAAATAAACAAAACGGAACTTTATTTACATAAAAATAAATGAATCAATAATAAAATATAATATATACACTAACTTGACTAACCACTACTACTGAACCCATCAACTAACTAAAACCCTCTAAATCTACACCACTACAAACTAACCAAACTAAACCAACTAACACAAACTGATCAAACTATTCAAACCAACTACCTAACTAAATCACTAAAACTTCTACACTAGTCTAGACCTAGATCTACACAAACACACTACAATAAACTAGTCTAGACCTAGATCTACACAAACACACTACAATAAACTAGTCTAGATCTACAATATTCTACTACTACAACCAACTCATAACTAAAACTACAACAAGAACACCTTAGTCTTAGTACCTTACTATTAGTATTCACTAAGAACAGAAACAGACTATAACTAAGTTTACTAAGTCACTAATCTAAGGCTACACTACAAAAACTAAATAAAACTAGATTCTAGATCTACAGCAAGAGGTTAAACAGCAGAGTAATAGCAGTTATAATCAGCTGTTAAAACATCCGATAGTCCTTTTTGCTCCTTCACAAAATTCGCTGATGATGTGGGACTTCTTGCTCAGACGTAAATGAGTATTTTAAAGAAATAGAACACATTGAAAAATACTGTAAAGAAATTTTTTTATTATTAAATGTAAAAAAAAACAAAGAAATGATAATCGATTTTCTTAGGGAAAAGAAGGAAAATGATATTGTTTCTGTAGCTGGAGAGACTATTGAAATTGTGCAAACCTTTAAATACCTTGGTACTATTCGAGACAATAAACTAAATTTTACTGCAAATACTGATTATATCAGCAAAAAAGGGCAGCAAAGATTACGACTACTAAGAAAACTGTCCTTGTTTAATGTTAGCGAAAAGGCCTTGGCTATGTTTTATCACGCTCATATGTGCAATATTTTGAGTTTCAATATCACTGCCTGGTATGGCAATCTGAGCATGAAAAATAAAAATAAACTTTATAGAATCCTAAATGCTGCTGGTAAAATCATTGGCAAAAAAACAAACCCCATTTGAGCAGTTGTTTGAGACAAACATCTATAAAAAAGCTAACAAGATCCTCGAAATAAAGAATCACCCTTTGTGTCAGGATTTTGTGATTTTACCATCACAAAAGAGATACAAGACACCGATGGCAAAGACAAACAGACACTCTTTTGTTCCCCTGGCAATCAAATCGTTAAATAAGAACAATCTGGTATAAACTTTGTCACATGTAAATTATGAGTGAGTCTGATGTGAATGTACACTTTGGTTTCTTATAGTTATAATGTTTTTTGTTTGGTGTAATGCACAAATTGTAAAACAAATTTCCATACGGACAATAAAGATTATTATAATATATATATAAACTATTTTTATATTTTGATTGTTTTTCTTTCTTTTTTAAAAAATTTATTTCAGTCATTCTGTCTATTACTTTCTCCCCCATTCGCCTCATTTTTATCTTGCCTCTTACTATTTTCATCCTTACTTTCTGATTTTCAATGCCTGTAGCTCCTTAAGTCTGTAAATCTCTGTATCACACTGGCAATTACCATTAAAGTTCCATTACAGTAAAACTTGTAGGTAAATAAGGTTTTTGAAACACTCATCGCAATAAAATGCTAGCTGCAATGAGTTAAACAGCAAAATGTTAAACTAGCAGGAAAATATTAATCAGAATTGAGTTAAACTTAAAAATGGAGTTAAACTAGTAGCAAGTAGCTAATAACAGCAAGGAGTTTAACAGAGAATTCATTAGTATTAATGTTTTCTGAGATTTTGTGCTATGACATTATGTTCTCATCTCTTTTAGTTATATACTGTTCTTATAGTGTCTTAAATTGCTTGAAGCATTTTATCAAGGGCTGAACTTTCCTTTCCAGGTTTGTAAATGGCAATGATGATATAGACTCGAGGGTGTGAACAAATGAATAACAGCCTAATTAACGACCATTGTATGGGGATACTGATTTACGTGATGAGGGGATAACAGATTATCGATTAGTTACATTTTAACAGGCTATAATTAGTTTGTGGTACAAAAACGATTGTCCTATTGAATACTAAAGTTAGGCTAAGCCAATCACAGCTGATAACAGGATTTGAAGAAAGCTTTACACGAGACGATAATTGGTAGGTCTCACATATAAATTCTCAGTTTCTTTATCATATAATACTTAATACTTATTTTTTTTTTAAAGTTAAATTTTTCTAAAATGAACATTTAAATTCAATAACATAAATAAATATATGATGCATTCGCCATCTCGACTAAATCGCAATCTTTTACGTAGACCTATCATAGTATCAAGTTGATGCTTTTAAAATACCCTTTTTGTCTTTACATTTTAGTGGCCCCCGAAAGGGGAAAAGACGCTATTAGTTTTGTGTGGTCTTTCTGTCGGTCTGTACGTCCGTCTGTACGTCCGTCTCATTTAGATTTCGTAAACTAAAAAAAATAGTGAAAATCCGACATCATAATATTTTAGACCATTCAAAGTTCTGATGCAACGGCTGCTTTGTTCTTTTCTAAAAGCGAAAAATCTAATTTTTAAAATAAATTATGGAAGCAGTTTTTTTCATAAAAATACACTATTTGTACAACTATTCACTATTAATAGTAACAAACACGGAAGTCTATTTAGTAAGGGAGACGGCCATTTATCAGACTTTGAACACAGTTATGCAAACGGTTTTAGAATGTTTAAAAAAATTGTGTTTTGTCTACAATGTATTTGTTACATTAACTAAGTTCTGTCATAGTAACTACTACATTTACAAAAAGAAATGTTTATTTTTTTTTAAAGAGAAAAAAGCTATTTAGTATGCTGAGAGCATGTTCTTGAAAAGGAAGAAAAAGTCAAGGATAAAACAAAGCGCAACATCTTTCCAAAGTGAGTGACAGTCATTCACAGCGACAGTGTTCCAATTGCTAATCTGAAACACATTTTGTTTCTTTAAAAAATTCCACTGTCCTCTATTTCCTCCACAGACCAAGTCATGAGCCTAACATCCAAAGCTCTATTTACTTTGGTCTGCTTTTCTTTCGTGCTTGCTGGAGTCAGTAGTCAAGTACTGATCAATGATTCTCAAGCCATTCAAGATTTCCTCCTTGACTACAACACTCGAGCTGGACTAATAGCTTATGATCTTACAGAGGCCACATGGAATTTCAATACTAATCTGACAGATTATAACCAGAACATTATGGTCAGAAAAATTACATTTCTCTTTTATAGTTACTTTCTGACAGCTTAAAAGGTTTTCAAGATTAATGACAAACAATCTCCAAATGACATTTGTGTTCTTTGTACGATACAAACAATTAAGGTTGTTAAAAACAGAAACATAAATTTTTTCGTTTCTTTTGCGATTAATTTCAAATATTTCAAGTTTTTGTATAGTGGAAATTCTCTCTCTATGCTAAAACAAAAGGTCAAGGACACTAATTTCAACTTCAACATTTCCAACTATATGAAAGTTCCCTCCAAAAAAGTTTTTACACAATTTGATTCCGCAGTGCTAAAATAGACACAAGAATTATTATGTATGTATCATTTTAGAAACAGCTGATCAAGACCGGATACACCAAATTTTTTATTTTTTATTTTTAGGTTGTCCGCCATGTATGAACATCTCCATATCAAATGCTAGTAGTTTTAAACGCTTAATTATAACAATTCCATTAGAACAGCAATACTTTTTAAACTAGACACATAGTGCATCGCAGTCATCTGCTCTTTGTTTGAAGTTTCTGTTAACATTCTTTAAAGCAATAGATAGAAAAGAAGAGAAAGCAATATGAAGAGATAAGGAGGCAATATAACGGAAGGTATAGAAAAACGTAAGAAAATTCAAAGAGGAAGATTGTGAAACCAAAAGTCAAACTAAATCATGGTAAGGATGTCACATGGAAAGATCCCTTGTAGTTAACAAACTAAATCCTGGTAAGGATGTCACATTAAAGATCCCTTGTAGTTAACAAACTAAATCCTGGTAAGGATGTCACATTAAAGATCACTTGTAGTTAACAAAATAAATCCTGGTAAGGATGTCACATGGAAAGATCACTTGTAGTTAACAAAATAAATCCTGGTAAGGATGTCACATGGAAAGATCCCTTGTAGTTAACAAAATAAATCCTGGTAAGGATGTCACATGGAAAGATCCCTTGTAGTTAACAAACTAAATCCTGGTAAGGATGTCACATTAAAAATCACTTGTAGTTAACAAAATATATCCTGGTAAGCATGTCACATGGAAAGATCACTTGTAGTTAACAAAATATATCCTGGTAAGCATGTCACATAAAAAGATCACTTGTAGTTAACAAACTAAATCCTGGTAAGGATGTCACATGGAAAGATCCCTTGTAGTTAACAAAATAAATCCTGGTAAGGATGTCACATTAAAGATCCCTTGTAGTTAACAAACTAAATCCTGGTAAGGATGTCACATTAAAGATCACTTGTAGTTAACAAAATATATCCTGGTAAGCATGTCACATGGAAAGATCACTTGTAGTTAACAAAATAAATCCTGGTAAGGATGTCACATGGAAAGATCACTTGTAGTTAACAAAATAAATCCTGGTAAGGATGTCACATGGAAAGATCACTTGTAGTTAACAAAATAAATCCTGGTAAGGATGTCACATGGAAAGATCACTTGTAGTCAACAAAATAAATCCTGGTAAGGATGTCACATGGAAAGATCACTTGTAGTCAACAAAATAAAATTAATTTGTGTTGCAAGCGAGAGCTTAGACATTGTCTATACTGCTAGTGTTATCGGTGCACCAGCTTGAATGTCACATTGTCTATACTGCCTAGTGTTATCGGTGCACCAGCTTGAATGTCACATTGTCTTTACTGCCTAGTCTTATCGGTGCACCAGCTTGAATGTCACATTGTCTATACTGCTAGTGTTATCGGTGCACCAGCTTGAATGTAACATTGTCTATACTGCTAGTGTTATCGGTGCACCAGCTTGAATGTCACATTGTCTATACTGCTAGTGTTATCGGTGCACCAGCTTGAATGTAACATTGTCTATACTGCTAGTGTTATCGGTGCACCAGCTTGAATGTAACATTGTCTATACTGCCTAGTGTTATCGGTGCACCAGCTTGAATGTCACATTGTCTATCTAGACTGCTTCTCTTTCTTCTATCTACAAAATCTTATGTCTCTGATTTTGTTCAGTATTAAAGTTTATATCTCTTACTCTATACCCCAAAAGACCTAGATTTTTTTTTATTGTAGCTTGATGAACACCTAAAGTGGGAACAGTTCTAAAATCCCAGATCTATGTTTTTATTGAAGTTTGATTAACGACTTAAGTTCTATTACCAGAGATCTATTTTTTTTTTGTTATTGTAGCTTGATAAACAGCTCAAGTGGGATCAGTTCTCACAAGAAGCAGCCAGCAATGCTTCTGGATTTGACACATCAGTTATGTCCGAAGCAGACAAGAGACAGTTTCATATTATCAAAGATATTGGCATTTCGGCACAGACCAATGAAACCAAACTTAAGCGAGTAAGTCACACCCTTGACATATATGCCTATGTTAATGTATTTCCCTGAACTTTAACTTCACCTTGAACTACATATGGCATGAATTGTTTTTTATTTAGTCATAACTACTTTTCATTTAAACTTCGTATCATAGGCTTTGATTATAATTTACCACATTATTTTTATGGCAATTGATGTGATCGGTTTTTTAAGTCAATTTATTGCGTAATATTATTAAATGTATGTAACTCTCAATCGATAGTTACCTAGGGATTGTATTTGTTTTTATATCTTAACATGAACTACAGTGTATTCCCAATCAATTTAGCTAAACAAAATCTTGAGTGATATGGAGTCCATCTACAGTACAGCTAAAGTATGCCTTAACTCAACAAACTGTGTTCCACTAGATCCAGGTATCTTATTAGATTTTAACTGTGCTAGACTGTTTATAAGGTGTTTGATGTGCTAGATTATAGATCTAGAATTGAATCATACTACATTATGCATGTATAATACCTGTATAACAAGTGCGAGATTATATCTCTATTCTCTCTCTCTCTCTCTCTCTCTCTCTCTCTCTCTCTCTCTCTCTCTATATATATATATATATATATATATATATATATATATATATATATATATATACGTTTAGTGAATATAATATGTTAGATTTCATATGATGATTTCATATGAAGGTCACTATTAAAGGATATATCAGCTGCTAGTCTGTATATCAGGTGCTAGCCCGTATATCAAGGGCTAGATTGTTTATCAGGTGCTTGATAGTGCTTAATTGTACATCATTTAATAGATTGTATTTAAGATTCAAGATTGTATGTCAGGTGCTAGGTTTTATGTCAGGTGCTATATTGCATGTCATATGCTAGAATGTATGTCAGGTGCTAGGTTGTATGTCAGGTACTAGATTGTATGTCAGGTGCTAGAGAAAGATTGTATGTCAGGTGCTAGAGAAAGATTGAATGTCAGGTGCTAAATTGTTTATCATGTACTGGAGCAGTGATGAGCAAACTTTTTGAGGAGCGGGTCAAAAAATTAAAAAGAAAAAAAATTGTCTGGGACTAAATGATTTTAGATAGTAAATACAGACATTTAGTATCATATTTTATGACATCACTATTTATGTTATGCGATGTATGGAGCTGCAAGTCTTTAAATCATAGTTCTTAATTTGGATTCAGCTTAGGACGTAGTTATTAATTAAAGTTAACTGAGCAGTTCATCGGTCAATCTATTTCTGACATTCTAAGCTGCTCACAAAAATAGGATATAAAAACATTGCTCATAACTTCTGAGCATGAGATATTCCATTTGGAAAACTCTCGACACGCCTCTGTAGAAGTCTAATTCTTAACATTTAGAAAAGTTTGAGATGATTGTTAGATAGCAGTTCAATTATTTTGATTTGCAAGTCTGGTTTCATTATTTTTCCATTCACATTAAAAGGCATGCTGAATTAATCCTAATTCTCTATGGAGAAGAACTCTGCCCATACAACTAAATCTCTCAGTAATTTTTAATTTATTACCTTTACTTTATATCAAGCAAAAAAAAATTACTAATATCTAATTGACTAAATGGTTATTTTTCCATTGATTCAAATTTTGTTAGGTAAAATAAATAATTGTTTAAAGTATAAACTTAATCTGAGAATGTGTGGGGGAGAAATAGAGTTTACATTTATCTAAAGGGTACTAAACCCTACATATTTAGCCATATATGTGACAACTTAAGGATTAATTTACCTAGTTGATATCAAACAAAATAATTAATTATGATTGATTATCAACCAACTGGTTGGTTTAACTTTTTCATGTCTTGTCTACACCTATGAATAATTGTGCGAAGTGTGGGAGAAATAATGTGTACACATTTTTACCAGACAGACAAACAGAGTTAGTTAATGTAAGCTTTGTAAGAATGCTTTTGAAAATAATGTGACATATATAACAGCCTACTGAGCTAGAGGGACGTGTACAGCTGATGCTGTAGCCTGTAGGTCTTTTGAGTTTTAATCACACTCTAATTCCACGTTATGATTTTAACAGACTTAACCAAAATAATGGCCGAGTCACGTGATTATCAGTTACTATTAGATGTCTGGAAAGGTTGGAGTGACGCCAGTGGTCGTAAGATGAAAGATCTGTATCCTGAGTACGTAGAGCTAAGTAACGAGGCAGTTCAACTGCTGGGTAAGTTGAGATAGTCTATATGAATGTTACTCGATGCTTGTGTAATCAATTCTCTTTAAGTAGTTACAAGGCTGACAACCAAATCGAACAGTGGTAACAGGCTTTAAAAGCCTTAATTAACTGGTTGCTTTGTTGAATATTAAAGCTTTATTTACTTAGGCGATATCTTCACACACACATACAAAGGGCCATAGAAAAAGATATATATACATATATACAAAACCCGTTTAGTCAATTTGTTTCGGCTCAAATTTATAAAGATGTGGGAGTATTATGTTTGTTGACTTCTCAAAACAAAGACGCTATCCTACCCATGGATTAATTAAATGCCGGAAATGACAATTTCAAATAGAATAAAAAGAAAACATTACATTTATAAATTTTAAAAAAAACAACACAAAACCTCTAAATTAAATGTTTTGCTTCAACTCACGAAACGATCAAACAATATACAGACCACAAAGTAACCACACTGTGGAGTACCACACACACTGGCAGTTTTAAGAAATATATTTTCAGCAAATTAAAGAATACAAAGAAACGCTTACTATTGCCATATTTTTATCTTAATAGGAGGATTATGTTTTGGAAGGCTACCAAATATTTATTTTGTTCTACATTTATTGCCAAAATACTGACCATAGTTCTTGTTCCAGCTTTTAACTAAACTAATAGCAGACGAAAAAAAAATGTTCAGTTTTGTCAATGTTTATTTTTTTATTTCAAGGGTACGCTGACACAGGTGCCTATTGGCGATCACAGTATGAAACACCAACATTTGAAGAGGATGTTCTGGGACTTTATAACCAGTTACGTCCCCTGTATGAGCAGCTCCACGCCTACGTCCGACGTAAACTTAAAGCCATATATGGATCGGACAACTTCCCAGCGTCTGGTCATATCCCAGCTCATACTCTTGGTAACTTTTAGCCCTATAAACATTTTGTAATGGCATAGTATTTATAGTTCTAATATAGTGCACTCTTGATTAGAATAATACAATAGCTTATTCAAACAGAAACAAATGAATTGGATCTAATTCCTCTTGTTGGCACCATACATGCCATAGGTGAAGACCTTTTAGAAGTTTATATGCCGACTATTTTTTTTAAACTCAAAGCTCTTATGAAACGTAATATATGTATATATGAGACGATAAAAAAGACTTATTGGAAATAAAATGTATATACAGGATATTGTTAAACTCCTTTGACAAAATATGTACCAAAGACTTGTTCTTGTAAAGGTACATAAAAAGTCCATACGATGTAATTGAAACTTTTTAAGTGACGCATCCCAGGTTGACGAATGACTAATCATACAGTTTCTTGCATGTATTTAAATGCTTCCATCTTGCACGAGATGAATTATTAGCACATCGATGACATACTTATACTAGAAAAAAGAATGTATTAATGAAAGACTTAAAAATAGAGCTCATCATCCACTGATAGAGAAAAAATTCGGAAATCGACTGATTTGTAAAAGAGAAAATTATCAATTTAATTTTATCTAACAGGAAACATGTGGGCTCAGGAATGGGACAATTTAATCAAAGAGTTGAGCCCTTACCCCAAGAAACCAACGTTTGATGTCACCGATGAGATGATTAGACAGGCAAGTGCTATTCTACTACCTGTAGCATTTAGCTTTTTTATGTGAAGCACATACAGTGACTTAATAATTGGAACAAATTGGTCTGTCCACGTAGAACTAAGTTTAACAATATTAGTATTGCTCGGTCGTTCTCATTCTGCTGTGTGGGAATCGCCTTAAGTTTTGTTACCATCATTCCCAAGAAAATAAAATCTCCTCCATCTTAATATGCGCCCATAACAGTAAGCTTTGAACGTCAAGTGCCGATACAGTTAGAGGTCAGCAGCCGGAGGCAATGCTCACGTGGCACCGCCGTGAACTGCCCATTGTTTACCTGGTTTTACTTTCACCGTTATAAGTTATCAACCTGATTAAGGCCAAGAAAATGTTAATTAATTTATCGTTTGTAATTACACACTTAGCAAGACTTACCATGATATTAAAGCCGTTTGGTCTAACTCGAACCTTGATTTAGCATCTAAAAAGAAAAGTAAAGTTTCCCTTTCTATGGTCCATGGTTAACGAGGGTGTCGCGTGGCCAGCACAACGACCAACCGCCTTTACTTTTCTCCAACTAGTGTCAGGTACCCATTAGAGCCCAAATATCCAGAAATTAAAAATCCTAATCTTCACCAAGATTCAAACCCTGGAGCCCCGGTCCGAAAGCCAAATGCTTTAACGCTCAGCCACCGCACCTCCTAAAATGTATATAGATACATAGATACAGCTTAAAGGTTTTAGTTTGCATTGAATGTAGGCCTACTAGTCCCAATTATTTCAATATTTCAGAACTACACCGCTTTAAAAATATTCCAAACTGCTGACAGCTTTTTTCAATCTCTTGGTCTAATTCCAATGCCTCCTGAGTTTTGGAATAAATCAGTGTTCGAAAGACCGGCTGATGGTCGAGAAATTGTGTGTCATGCTTCAGCCTGGGACTTTAACAATGGCAAAGATTTCAGGTAACTGTGCTATTTTTTTTTTGGTCACATGACAATGGTTTTAAAGAAATGAACATTTTTCATCTGTAAAGTGGAGAGAAATAAAAAAAAATGGATGGGGGGGGGGGGGGGAGGGCAGATCATGCAAAGCTCATACGTTCCTAATGGCGGATGACGTGTGGCCAGCGCAACGATCAACCTTCTTTACTTCCCCTTAACGTAAGTCCGATAAGATAAATCCTGATTCCAACCCAAATCCAAGTCTTCATCCTAGTTCGGCAGCCAAGTGCTTTAGGCATACTTCTCGTCTTCTCGCAAACTGGATTGAAAAAAAGAATTATTTTTTTTTACAATTTTCATTAGAGACCTAAAGGTTTCTCAAGCTAGACTAGCTGTACAAAGGAATGGCCGTAGATGCATAGTTCCATTGAATGAGCCCACGCTAAGAAAACGAAGTAGATTTTGTTATTGGCCTGTCTGTAATATGATTTAGTGTTCAACGTTTTCCTGAGTCTAATATTTGAAAACAGATACGCTGATTTTTTCATGAGCTTTTTTACAAATCTTATATCAACTCACTCTGTCTGTCTGTCTGTATGATAAAAACGTTTGGACACGCAATCTCGGATTAGGCTGAAATTATGCACATTTATTTATTTTGCCTGACAACACAAGTATCAATTCAAAAAATTATAAATTAGTTGTTTTTGCTAATTAATTATTTGGTTTGGTATCTTGTACAAAGGAAAGATGGTACTTAACAGATATAGTGGGATAAGTTAAATTAGTCCCCTTGAGGACTAGAGCCCTGAGGGAAATAAAAGAAAAAGATCATGTAAACATTCACCAAGATACCCCCTTCTTCCCTTCCCATTTAACAACTTGTTTATAATTTAAGGCATTTCTTCAAAAGAGGAAGTGGGGGTATGGGCACTACCCGTAAAAAACCATTTGTCAATGTAGTCGTGTTTGTTGATCATTTACTTAAGATATATCAAGCTGTCAGGCTTTCCTGGCCCGTTCCATAGTTGAATAGCACTCCTGAAGAACACCCTTTTTCCTTTTCCGCCCTCACATAAACTCTGCACATTTGTTCTTATCATAGCCCAATGGGAACGCTAAAAGATAAACAAAAAACAATTGGTAGAGATATTTCTAATCGCACATATTTATTTTATATAGGTAAATGGTATGGAATATTAGATTATCGATTCAACAAATATATAGATTTTATTAGCTTTGATTTTTTTTACAGTATTTTTTCTTCTTGTCATGTGATTTATTGTTTTCTGTGTTTATTTCTAAACATCTTCAGGAACATGAAAACTAAAACCATTGACACGTGATACCAAGGTCTCACTGACAACTATTATACCGCGCTTTCTTTTTTTCCTCTCTAACAAACCCTTGATGATCTACTTGTTTTTTAGGGGCACACGTTAAGAGAAAAGCCGCTATGAGTTTTGTGTGGTCTGTCTGTCCTTTCGTCTTTTTTCATAGATCGCAATAAACTAGAAAATATATTGAAAATACGATATCATGATACTCTTTTATCTTATAAAAGCGAAAGGTTTTGCTAATTGTGCAAGCAATTTTGTTTTTATCAATACACATCTTATAAAACAATAAATAAATGTAAAGGAGCAAATATTAAGAATGAAAGATTATAATATGCATTTTTGGTAACATTGTTTTCATAAATGGGTGTTAATTATAAACAAAAATGTTACGAATAAATTTTTTTTTTTTTCTGTGTAATACATAACAATGGTAGTCCATAAGTTCAGTAGTCCATTAAGAGTCATAGAAAAAAAAAACAATTTTTACAAAGCGGCTCTATAATGGGCAAAGTGCTAATAAATGTGTCTGGTATGTTTTTCACGTGAAGATTGGAAACAAAACTAGAAACGATGCATAGAGAATAAGATAGCCCCATATTATGTAGCTAGCAAAGTGTAGGCCTAACGACTAGTTTTTATATTGCCATTCTAGAGTACATTTTAATGTTCCTGGCAAAGAAAAACAAAAGTTTCATTATCTATAATAGGTATAGGTTATTTTGTTTGTTTTTAAATAATAAAACAAAAAGATGAATTAAAATGAGACATTGAACTTTTTGTTTGAAATTTTGCTCTTGTGTTCTCTAATTTTCTTGCTACAATACAGAGAAATATCATTATTAATAAAGGGTGATTTCAAATAAAACAAAATGCTAACGCTAAATATTTGGTGGAAATTAATCTTCAGACTTATATTACATTTTATTTAATTTTCTTGCTAAACCGTCTCAAAAATTGTATATATAATTAGGTTCCTTTTACTTTTTTTTAGAATTTTTTTTAAAGTTGAAAATAAATAAACATCGAAAGATTCAAAAGGCCTCTCTTCTGAATTATAATGCCATTGACATTTCATTATCCAGCTGCAATATAAAAACGATCAGTCAGAACTTGGAGAGATTTCCAGGCGTGATATAGGAAATACTTTTTGTTCCCAAAGTCTTAGAGTGATACAGAGGTCTGGCATCTCTGAGGCAGCTAGTTAGGTGATGGCAGAAGCAGCTGTTCTAATGCCGCTTTCATCTATTTCCTAGTGGACAACTACTGAATGCTTTCGGGGTAGAAGGAATGGATGTGGAGTGTTTCCTATTATGTCAAAGATTCGGGCAATCACTTTTTGAGGCTGGACAAAAATGAAGTTATACTAAAATTTACAGGCCAGAAGTGAGTGTATTTTGAGTACTTTAGATGGGTGTTCCAATTTAACGTAAGATATAATTCACGGGCCACGGGGAGTGTTAAAATGCAGGCATTGTTAATAAAAATGAAAATATGTATTTCAGAGGTTCGACTAAAATATTGTGTGAGCCTTACGATTTGCAAAATGTGATTTTAAAAAAAGGTCTAGACCAAATACAATGATAGAGCTTATAAAATATTTCCATAAAGAGCTGAAAAGCAGAAGATAGTCAGAGAGTGTAGATAGGATAAGGGCGGGGATAAGTGAGACACACACATTTACGGGCAAGTCCAATTGAATGTAATAGATACTAAGATTCCCGAGCCAAAGGAATGTATGGGGCATCGTTTAATTTCGGGCCTTTCTTCTATTATTGAAGTTGAAAAAATTAAAAGGAAGGGGCTCATGACAGAATGAAGAATATATAGTCAGGGAACAAATCATTGCTCGTACTAGAGTATACAATTGGTTGTTCTGTTAGTTTTGAAGTAAATAACAAACTGCACTTCTCTTCTGAATTTTAATACATTTACCTTATGTTCAGTTGTCTCGTTCATAATGGCCAAGAATGCAATGAGTATGTACATAACGCGCACAAGTTTTATTTGTTTTTTGTATGTTGTTATTTCGTTGCGATATTGCATTTTTCAAGCCAAACAAGAACATGGATAAACTATTTCTCATATAGCTGTTGGTATTTGACGTTTCACTTTTCATTTCTTGCCAACAGAATAAAACAGTGTACAGTAGTTAACTCCAAAGACTTCAATACAGCTCATCACGAGATGGGGCACATCGAATATTTCCTTCAATACGCCCATCATCCCATTGCCTTTAGAGACGGCGCAAATCCAGGTCTGTGGTGCTAACTTTATATAGAGCAGGTCTGTGGTGTTAACTGTATATAGAGCAGGTCTGTGGTGTTAACTTTATATAGAGCAGGTCTGTGGTGTTAACTTTATATAGAGCAGGTCTGTGGTGCTAACTTTATATAGAGCAGGTCTGTGGTGTTAACTTTATATAGAGCAGGTCTGTGGTGTTAACTTTATATAGAGCAGGTCTGTGGTGTTAACTTTATATAGAGCAGGTCTGTGGTGTTAACTTTATATAGAGCAGGTCTGTGGTGTTAACTTTATATAGAGCAGGTCTGTGGTGTTAACTTTATATAGAGCAGGTCTGTGGTGTTAACTTTATATAGAGCCATCTATTATGACATCTATTATGGATCCTTATATCGCATCTCGATTCCATGGCTAGGATTCCACTCCTCTAATCCGACAGTTTAGCGATTCACAAGCATACAAGAATGTCACTCAATTTAACGCCAAGGCCTGTGCTATTATCTTGAGCTTTGCAAGTGCTGATGTGGACTGTGCAGTTCTAGACAATAGTTCAGTTTTGGTTCCTTCGTCTAAGACGATAGCTCTGAAGTATATAAAACATAATACGCAGGCCAGGTTTTTGTCTCCAATACGGATGTCCATTTTAAACCCTTGTTTGCCATTGGTTATAATGTGCGTTTTTCGACATGGATTGGCATACCTTATGTCGCGAAAATCTTTTCTATTCGGATCACCAAATCAGCTAGCTCTTCCTCTGTCCCTGCCAGTCCATAGGAATCATCTTCAAAGCGACAGTTTTCAATTCTTCTTCCACCAATGTCCACAGTACCCTTGTTACCTTCAAGAGCACCATCTATTATCCTTATAAGGAAGATACTGAAAAGCGTTAGTGATATTACAATATAAACTAATTTCAAGAAATTATCGTCATGAAATATTTAATTTGACATTATTTGCAGAAAATCTCACGTCACACAATAAATATTTCGATCTTTTCTTCTGTCATAAAAAAAGCGAAAAAAGTATTAAAATATTGGCTGCATAAATTCTCTTGTTGTAAAATACTGTTTATATGTATTAGACCACATACAAGAGTATATAGATACTACTTTGTATCTATTACTACATTGTTTCAGGATTCCACGAGGCTGTGGGTGACACCATCTCATTATCAGTCAATACACCAGAACATATGTATGCTATTGGCCTATTGAAGGAATCCATTGAAGACAAAAGTAAGCAAATAAAATGTTGTCATCTGATAAGAAGATGCATGTAGGGATAACATATATCATTGTTATAGAGCAAGACGCAACCCTTCGAAAGGAGGACAGGTTCACTAAGTCTTTCTATCTCACCTCTATTAACAGTTAGCGTAGACTATCTCACCTCTACTAACAGTTAGCGTAGACTATCTCACCTCTACTAACAGTTAGCGTAGCCTTTATCTCTAGAATTAATGGAAGGAAAATGCTCACAAGGTGTACAAAGAAAACGCTTTAGGGACATCCTCAAAGCTTCTCTGAAAGCATTCAGCATTGACCCATTCACTTGGGAGACAGAAGCACATGACAGAGCATCATGGCGTCGCGCTGTCAAATCTGCAGCCGAACATTCCGGGCTGAGATAGATCTCACCAGCCACATGAGGAGGCACAAAACCCCGGTGCAAAGCCCTCAGCCTCCTGGATGACAAATGCGGTCATCATCGAACCACGATGGACGAACTATAGATAGATATATATCTAGAATTATATTTTCCTGCTAACATTTAATGCACATTAATTTACATAGTCACTTCAACACTGTCGTTCTTGATTTACCGAAAATTTACTTAGTTACTTCAACACTGAATTGCTTGATCTACATATATTTACTTAGTTACTTCAACACTGTATTGCTTGATCTACATATAATTACTTAGTTACTTCAACAATGTATTGCTTGATCTACATATATTTACTTAGTTACTTCAACACTGTATTGCTTGATCTGTCATAAATTTACTTAGTTACTCAACACTGTATTGCTTGATCTGCCATATATTTACTTAGTTACTTCAACACTGTATTGCTTGATCTACCATATATTTACTTAGTTGCTTCAACCTGTATTGCTTGATCTACCAGAATCAGATATAAATTACTTGATGAGTATGGCCCTGAAGAAAATAGCCTTCCTTCCATTCGGTTATTTGATTGATCAATGGCGTTGGAAAGTGTTTCGAGGAGACATAACTCCAGATAAATACAATGAAGAGTGGTGGAACTTGAGGTAAGTACTATTATTCTTGTTCACTGTGTTATTGGGGATAATGTAAGAACCCCCAACCAATTTGGTCTAGGACAGGGGTTCTCAACCTGTGGTCCGCAACCCCCTTGGGGGTTGATTGACAATTTGCTAGGGGTCACCAAAGACCATTGAAAAAATGGATTGTTATTGTCTATTCTTCAATTGCTGTGTGTGTGCGGGGGAGGGGTGGGTCGCGGCTAAGTAGGGGAATGTAAAAAGGGGTCGCCGAGCATAAAAGGTTGAGAACCGCTGGTCTAGGACGTATGTTGATTGGTGGACTAACTCTGCGGTATAATGAGGACGTGGCCGCCAGGGGACTAACTCAGCGTACTGAGTTATAATTTAAATGCGAAAACTAGAATTGGTTGAAAGCTTACAGAATACACTTTGTTCTCTAACAGCTTCCAAATTCTTCATCTAGTCAAAAAATACAAAACAAAAACAACAACAACAACATAGGTGGACACTAATCTCTTAAATCGGCCCTAATGATTTTGATAGAAATTATTCAGTTTATATATATCTTTGAGACATGAATTACTAGCTGATTGGCCACAATAGAAAAACTTGTGGTTTGACCGTTTTGATGTTTACAATATATTTTAAGCTCTACACTCAAATTTAGTCTGGAGGTTTAACCTGCATCCTGATCCCCACTACGTGAGTACTGCCGAATTGTTCAATGTAGGGATATTCTTGCTGACATACGTAGAATAGGTAAATGATGCTTTGTAGGGGATTCCCCTGTGATAACCTGTTTCCGAAAGTATGGTCACATTTGCTGCGAGATTGTTGTTAACCTTACAAATAAAATTAAAAATGATGATAGACTCGTGTCCACCACGAAAAGAGCTTGAAATCAATACCGATATCAAGTGAAATACTTTGAGGTTTCTATAATATACATTATATTAAAAAGTTGGGTTTTTGGACTAAAAATATTTTTTTCAGAAGGGACTTTCGTTAAAAGTCGAATATTATTAATAAAATGCTAAATATTTTAAATTTTAATGAAAAGTTTGTATAGGGCCTAATATATTTTTTTCTATCTGAAACTGAAAAAAACTAAAATCATTTTTTTTCAAAATCGACTATTTTATCATTGAGCAGCCCTCTTAATGAGCGTTATTAATGTATGAGTCTCTTGAATCTATAGAGTAGCAAGATGTCAGATATGGGCCCAACAAGGTCGGCAACAACAACACAACAAAACGACCCAAAACAAGACGAGAACCAACTGAGATATTATTTCTATAATAATAATACATTGTTCATTATAAATTGATTGCTGTCATCAGGTCGTACTGTCAGTCATGTGACCTACATAATTATACTGTTTAACTTACCTGAAATGTTTCACTGTTTATACAAAGCTTTTGTCAACTGACTTTGTTTGTCAAAAGTTTGGTCACGTTATCTCTTCCAAACCTATTCTCGCATCAAGTTAAGACTTTGCACGATTATACATGGATTAGACAAGACAAGAAGTAATAGAATACATTACCAAAAATTAGTCATTTAATTACTGGTAATTAATTAATTAATTAGTTACATTGTTTGATACCAACAAGGAAAATTAATCCTTCAGTATTCACTTATACGGCAAAATATGTAGGGTTTCGTCCCCTTAGAACACCTTTTTTTCACACTTATTCTTGGATCAAGGTGAAACTTAAAACAATTATCTATCTTACCGAACAAAACATGAATCAATAAAAATATTAACCAATTAGGAAAGTAATTATTAAGTTTTTTGTTCGACATCAAAGAAGGGAAATTAATTCTAAATCACTTAGATGATTATTTTTTTTTAATGATTTGTACTTTTTATTTTGCTTGTTTCGTTTGGATTTATATTTATTCTGTGACTGAAGTGGAAGTCATTGAGCTTCGATCCACTTAACAATGAGATATCGTATCGCTTCGGTGTTTACTCCAGGTCTGGCTAGTCTCCGATTTACTTTAAGAGACGAAAATAATGTAAATATTGACGTTCAAAGGGAAACACACCCTCAACATTTTTGTATTTGTTCCATTATAGTGTTTTGTACTTTCTAAAATCAGGTGTCGATATCAAGGTATCTACCCTCCTGTAGCAAGATCATCTGATGATTTTGACCCAGGTGCCAAATATCATATTCCAGCCAACTACCCATACATCAGGTATAGCATAACACTAGGAATGTCATGATATTAACTTTCATACTATGTTTCAATACGTGTTTCAAGTACAAACATGATTTCAGAGATGAACATGCAGAACTATCCTCTAAAACTCTCTACGTGGCGCCTAACTAAATTTCATAAAAACTTTCACTCCTACTTCCGGTCATGTGATCCACTAGCAATCATCATTTTGTTTCATTTTTGTTTTATGCTTTTACTTTCAAAGTTGCAATGCCTATATTATAGTTTACTAAGATCACATTAGGAAGAATGTTTGCCGATTGGTAGAGCGCCACTGAAACCACGCATTTCTAATGTGTGCCTGACATTTTTGGGGGAAAGTAAAGACAGATGCTCGATCAAAGAATCAAATGACCTTTACATGACCTTTACATCATCTGCCTATATATTGCAAGGTCTGGAAGGCTACTTTAAGCTCATATTAAAGTTCAATCAAGTACAGTGAGGTTTAACCAAGGTTGATTTTTGACATGTGACATATAGAAAACTGAATAATACTGCATGAACATGGCAACATTCATATTGTTATCTATTGAGCAATAAATGTTTCTATGACTATCATTGGGAATTTTTCCAGAATATTCAAGAATTATCGATAACTTGTTGAGCTATAGTCTAGTCTACAATACATGTGTTCTGACCACAGTTCTTTATGTTAGTGAGAGCTGGGAAACTTACATTCGTCACGAGCATAGATTAAATAGCTTTCATTTACGCTGCCTGCAACGCATAATGTACATCTCCGGGAGGAATCATGTAACCAACCAGCATGTTTTGAAACTGGCCAACATACACAACATCTATGCTCTTCTGACACATAGAAGACTACGCTGGCTTGGACATGTCACCCGCATGCCAGATGGAAGAATACCAAAAGACATCCTATACGCTGAGCTTGCGAAGGGAGTCAGACCCAGGGGCCGCCAGAGATGTCTGAAAGAGAGACATGAGAACCATAGGCATCAACGAAAGTTTTATGTGAGAAGATAACCCACGACAGGACAGCATGTAGACAGACTGTGCGTGCTGGTACGAAATTCGCCGAGAGCAAAAGAAACGAAGCTGCATTAGTCAAGAGAAAGAAAAAAGCTGCACTGTCATCTAGCCCTAAAACAGATGCATATACATTTATGAACTGTGGCAAACTCTGCAGCTCCAGAATTGACTTAATCATTCATTCCAAATTCTGCCCCGTCTTAAGACGAAACCAAAGCCATAGACTCATCTGGGAGCATCCATTGTCTTCCTAGACAGAAGAAGCCATAGACTCATCTGGACGCATCCATTGTCTTCCTAGACAGAAACCATAGACTCATCTGGGCGCATCCATTGTCTTCCTAGACAGAAGAAGCCATAGACTCATCTGGGCGCATCCATTGTCTTCCTAGACAGAAGAAGCCATATATATACAGGAGAACACGAATAGAGAAAGAAAAGAACGAGAACCTATCAAATGCAGATTGGCAATAAATAAAGAAATCTAAAGGATTTGAAAAACATATTTAA
The DNA here is from genome assembly GCA_036873155.1 of Biomphalaria sudanica. Taxonomy (NCBI): domain Eukaryota; kingdom Metazoa; phylum Mollusca; class Gastropoda; family Planorbidae; genus Biomphalaria; species Biomphalaria sudanica. The sequence goes on along the minus strand of JAZGLO010006565.1, from coordinate 84,135 downwards.
TATATGAAACTTTTATGTCTTTTCATGTCATTGGATGATTGGACTAATTCTAAATAGACCCCGCTGCAAGTATGTCATTTTACACTAACTTTCTGTTTGGTCTCACATTAATACGTCCGTTTTCATAGCTTTCAGTGCATATGTTTCTAATAATCAAAATATTTTTCTTTCCAGTTATTTCGTTAGCTTCGTTATACAGTTCCAATTCCACAAAGCCTTGTGTGATGAAGCTGGGTATAAAGGACCTCTACATAGATGTGACATTTACAACAACACAAAAGCTGGGAAAAAATTGAGGTAAAGGGGAAATTATTTTAAAACTTGGCTTTTTAGTTATTTCTTAAACATTATTATTAATAGCTGAAGGCAGTGTCTCCCAAACTTTTTACATATATGTACCGTTTCTATAATTGTTTGTAACGCCAGTGTCTCATAACTCCAGACACATTCACCAACATAAATGAATTTAATCAAATAAACGAAAAACGAAACATATGTTCTTGCACGACTATAATTGTAGAGCAAAGTCCTAATGACGTCGGCATGGCCCTCTTTCCGTAGTAACAACACCCGAAAAGTAAATTAAAAAGGCGTGGAACTAGCCGGAGCCATTCTTCCTTATTACAAAACAAAACAAAACAGGTTAAATTAAATCTTATAAGAAAGGAGTCAGCACTTGTCACATGACACCCTTTTGATCCATGGGCCACAGAAATAGATGACCCTTACATCGTACATCACAAGGTCTGAAATGGCGAACTTTAATTACTTATTATAACAACATGGATTAAACCCCGCAATTTACAAAACGCTTGCGTAACATGTTGGAGGCTTCAGATAACTAGTCCAAAATGTTAGAATAACAGTGTAGTAGTTTCAAGATCAGTCAGCTCTCTACACTTTATATTGTTTTTGAATATAGTGTCTTGGGGTGCGTTACCATCGCTGCAAGTATATTTCGCGCCTTTCGATGAGTATGCAGCTCTGGAGGTCAAGGTCGTCATTTTTTTGTGACACTCCACAAGTGCATGCTTTGCCTTTATTTACAGCTCCGGAACATGGGTGGTCTGATAGTGTTAATGACATGTTTGCATGCGAAAAATTATTTTGAGAAAACATATAAAAAGGGTTCTTTTTTTTTTCTGAAGATTGAGTTACAACTGGCCCATTCTTGGTTTATAATTAGTATAATTGTCAATCCATCATAAAGATTTTGTTAAAGAGCTCCTTCATCGTAATGAAAATAGTTCCTCTGATTGATCATAATTGGATTTTATCTGAAAGTTTTTAAATAATGAGTTCAACTGTACACTTACTCATTTTCATTTTTTTTTCTCGTGCATTTAGTGACATGTTACAACTTGGACGATCTCAACCTTGGCCAGTGGCTATGAAAATACTGACTGGTCAAACCAAAATGGACGCCCAGCCTCTCATGGACTACTTCAAACCTTTGATTAACTTCTTGAAGAAAGAAAACGGCGAAGATATCGGCTGGCAACCTAACTGTCCATCCTACTAGAGTTCATGACAATATCAACAGCTTCTGACACAGTGAAACATACTTTAACAAAAACAGACTCTAACACAATGAAACAAAATTTAACCAAAACAGGCTGTGACACAGTTAAACAAGCCTCAGTGATTTCCTTTAAACATATCTGGGCCCATCGTAGTTTGTATATCATATACAAGACATTTGAACATTAAAATGTTTTGCACAAGATGAAAGAAATGTAAAATATATTTCGGTCTTTAATATATGATTTGTATGTTGCAAATATGTATTTGTGTATCAATCGTCTACGTTTAAATGTTGAGGCCTTCTACCGCCATCTATATCGAATGGTCTCTTGTGGGTATAGAGGGAAACGAAACGGCAGACAGGGAAGCAAAGAGAGCCCTAAATCAAGCGGAGTCAGGAACCCTAATTCCCCCTCGGACCTAAGACAAAGTATTGCCTCTGCCACCAATCGAGAGTGGCAGGATCAGTGGGAGGCTGAGACCCACAACAAACTCAGGTGGAGGCGGATGTTAGGTGGCGGCCCACATCTAAGGGTCTGACAAGGCGTGAAAGCAACGTCACGTCCAGACTTAGGATTGACCACACCTACATTACGCACTCCTTTGTGCTAAAGAAAGAAGAACCCCCACTGTGTGATTACTGTGACTCTTATCTCACTGTGGTAAATATCCTTCTTGATCGCCCCACATACCAGGATATAAGAGAGAAGTATTTTGCTAGTTGAGCTATGAATGGACATTATTTTTGATAATTTAGCTGTAAGACATTTATTCTTTAGGGATTTTGGGCACGACAATGCCTAAATTATGCCGATGTGCCAAAAACCATAATATTAAATATCATATCTATAACGAAAGGTCTAGATTGCCCACACACGCCCACACGTACCTAAACCACTAAAAGAAGAAATGAAACCATGTTGTAAAGTTTATTTAATTAATTTCTCGTCAGACTTGTTGATATTTTAAAGTCTTTTATTATTACTATTATTATTATATTTCCAACTCCAAGCTTGCACGCTCTTAAGGTGGAAGAAAAGGTAGACACAAACTATAAATAAATATTTTTTTTGAAAAACAAAGCTTATATTAAATGAAGATATAGCGCCATTTAGTCGGCACCGAAAAAACTATCAATAAATATTTTTTGGGGAAAATTTAAGCTTATATTGAATGAAGATAGTGCGCCATTTAGTCGGCGCCGTATCTCTCAATATTGCAAGGTTTATTTTCAATTTTTTCTATATAAAAGAAAATTAACTAGCACTAATTGGTTCAATATTTGTTGATTTTTTTCTATTCATTCATGCCATCAACAATAAATAATTGTGCACATTTTTTTTTCTTTATCCTAAAATGGGAACTGGGAGAATAGAGTGAAACAGAATCCACCCTGACAGACGAGTAAATTTATATAAGTCTTGTAACAATCCACCCTGACAGACGAGTAAATTTATATAAGTCTTGTAACAATCCACCCTGACAGACGAGTAGATTTATATAAGTCTTGTAACAATCCACCCTGACAGACGAGTAAATTTATATAAGTCTTGTAACAATCCACCCTGACAGACAAGTAAATTTATATAAGTCTTGTAACAATCCACCCTGACAGACGAGTAAATTTATATAAGTCTTGAAACAATCCACCCTGACAGACGAGTAAATTTATATAAGTCTTTTAACAATCCACCCTGACAGACGAGTAAATTTATATAAGTCTTGTAACAATCCACCCTGACAGACGAGTAAATTTATATAAGTCTTGTAACAATCCACCTTGACAGACGAGTAGATTTATATAAGTCTTGTAACAATCCACCCTGACAGACGAGTAAATTAATATGAGTCTTTTAACAATCCACCCTGACAGACGAGTAGATTTATATAAGTCTTGTAACAATCCACCCTGACAGACGAGTAAATTTATATAAGTCTTTTAACAATCCACCCTGACAGACGAGTAAATTTATATAAGTCTTTTAACAATCCACCCTGACAGACGAGTAAATTTATATAAGTCTTTTAACAATCCACCCTGACAGACGAGTAAATTTATATAAGTCTTGTAACAATCCACCCTGACAGACGAGTAAATTTATATAAGTCTTGTAACAATCCACCCTGACAGACGAGTAGATTTATATAAGTCTTGTAACAATCCACCCTGACAGACGAGTAAATTAATATGAGTCTTTTAACAATCCACCCTGACAGACGAGTAGATTTATATAAGTCTTGTAACAATCCACCCTGACAGACAAGTAAATTTATATAAGTCTTGTAACAATCCACCCTGACAGACAAGTAAATTAATATAAGTCTTGTAACAATTCTTGTATTTCGAGAAAGGATCGAATTAATTTCCTAGAAATTTGACAGTCTAAGTTGATATGTATCTTTAGGATTAAATGAATTTACTAGTTAATTGGCCACACATAATTTTTCTGAAATTTTCAATCATCTCAACAATTAAATTTGGCTCACATCGTTTCATTAAAGTAAATGTAAAAAACAAACAAACAACAAAGCAAAACATTCTGTTTAATAGACTGTTCAGGGACATCCAAAAGTGTTGATCAAACACATGCTGATCTGAAGACACGTTCAAGTGGTTCAAACTAGTTTCAAACAATAAATATAAAGATATCATGTTGTATGGTCATTGGTCAAGTATAGTCTAAATAGAGATGTTAACATGGAGATAGGTAAAGCTGTAAAACGCTTGGCTTCTGAACCGGAGGTCCCGGGTTCGATCCTGGTGAAGACTGGGAATTTTAATTACGGCATCTTCTGAGCGGGCCACAGAAACGGATGACCTTTACCTCTTATTCACTCTAGATCACAAGGTCTGCAAGGGGAAACATATATGTTCCCTTATCCAGGCCGCACGTCTTCATCAAACCATTAGTAGTACACATTGCTACTGCTTTTGATTTGTTCCCAGGCTTTATATTGTTTATTATGGTCAGAACACCCACTTCTCTTTCTTTCATCAATATAGTAATACTAAGCGGACATATATATATATATATATGTATGTGTGTGTGTGTATGTATGCGGTCCTCATTTACAAAATAATTTTTAATGCGGCCCTCGATAAAAAAAGGTTGCCAGCCCCTGAAGTAAGAAATAAGCAATAATTAAGATTTTATGTCATTTCCTGATCGCTCATTTTTTCTTATTTCAAAAAATGTTTCCAAAATGAATTCGGATTAACAGAAACTTTCCTTGGCAAATCTCTCTCTGTCTTTCTCTCTCACTCTCTCTCTGTATATATATATCTATAGTTAAGAAAGGGTAGGATTCAATAGTATGGGCGCTGTGGCTAAATGGTTAAGCGCTTTGCTTCCGAATCTGTGTTCTTGGGTTCGATTCTGGGTGAAGACTGAGATTTTGAATTTCTGGCGCTCCTGAGTCAACTTAACTCTAAAGGGTACCTGACATTACAGTACCACCATTAGTAAAATCTCTATTAGAGACACTCCAGGGCACAAAGATATAATTGTAAAGTAGCAATGATATATAAATCACTTAACCATAATTTACATATAGAAAAAAAAAAATCAAAAAAAGGCAGAAAAGTATATTTCTGATTCCATATCTCTATGGCATGGATCAACAAGGGACAACTCACGACATAGCAGATTTTAGTCACTTATTAACATGCAGGTCTAGATAGGCAAACGAAATGCACTGGACTTTATTATATTCTCTTTTGAAGTTACATTTGTAATCTATGAGATTAGAAGATCATTATAGTAATGTTTGTAAAATGAATTGGTCGCAGACAATACACTTAAAGCTATTTGCTAACTATTTCTAACCACTGATGACTATGTTATCAAGAATAAACTCTTCTGTTAAGTAGACAATAAAAGAATTGACTGTGTAAAGTGAACCGTGCGCATACCGGAGCAGATGAGAAGAAATAATTGTCTTCATTTTACTTAATATGATTGGCTAAGTCAGCTTGTATACGGGTTGATTATCTTGGTGTTTCTTCTGCTTGAACACTCACCACCTAGTATGATCTAGAATAATCTAGATGTAAAAGGTAAGCAAATATCTCTCTCTCTCTCTCTATGGCCTCCTTCTGTCGCGAAGCGGCTATGGATCATCTCGGTGAGATGAATGCCTGGGCATTTGCTGTGATCGGAACGATGTCGCCCATACATCTCCACGCAACTGATGTATCCAAAAGGAACGGCAGTGCCGATATGATTTTGGGGTAAGCAAATAAACAGTCAAAAAGACTCCGTACAAATTTACCCCAATTAGGGATCACATATTACCCCCCAGGGTAGTATACTGACAAGTTTGTTATAACAATCATATCGCTGTGCTAATCAGAATTTAGAAACTTTTTTACGCTTTATGTTTGCTCATGTATTTTATATATACCTGATATAATAGCATAGCTTACATTTTAAGCATTTAGACATCCTCAAAAAATGTGATGTAATATAAAGAGAAACACCAAATTTTCTAAAAAAAAGCACATTTGATTAGACTAATCTTGCGATCCACAACATGAATTTAAATTGCGGACTTTGTTTCTTAACTAAAGCCCTCGTTTCAGGGCAGGTCTTAGGCCACTGCAACCTATGCGGTCGCAGTGGGCCCCGCGCTTTCATAGGCCCCGCGCTAATTCAGGGTGCAATTATTAAATTGCAAAATATATACGAAAAACTCCTGGAAATCTCCTGAATTTATTAAAATCTCATGAAAACTCTTTAAAATCTCCAGAAAAATAGACAAAATTGTCATTTGTGGGGTGTCATTCATTGCGGAAAACGCCAATCCTACGCGTGATAAAAGGAAAAAAAGGCACAGTCAACTTTCATGTAATAATCGAGCAAATTTATACCATAATCGGAAGTTCCAATACTTTATTTACTTTTATAATCACTAGCATATAAATATACTGTTATAAACCTGGTGGTGGCACAGATGGGGATAGTGGTGTGAGTGTAGTGAGCCGACGAAAATCGCCCCGGGCCAGCTAGACGAGCGGTCAACCGTGACGAGCTACGACGGTCAGCCGAGTCGAGTGTCAACAGGACGGTTCGGGAAGGATCGCCGTCATGAACAGAGCTCAGGAGCGTCACGAGGGATGTAGTCATGTGACAAAGCCAGAAACGTCCAGTGACGTTCTGTCCGGTTCTAGAAGGCCAGCAGGGACCCTATATAAAAAGCGGAGATGTCGCAGTCAAGACGGTTTACGACAGAAGGTTCGCGACAGGGGTTCAGAACACAGTCGACTACAGACAGTTCAACGGTGTGGTTTTGTACGGAGCATTACGACGGTTCAGTGCGGAGTCCTGTCAAGTACAGTTGAGACGACTGGCGTCTTGATCTTGGTCTGCGATCGAGTCCGACACAACGAGCCTAGTGTGTGAAGTAAGTCCTGAAGGGTTGAACCCAGTGCAAGCCCGAAACGAGACGGAGAGGCCAGTGCAAGAGTTGATACGGCGGTACGGTGTTATCGGAGAGATATGTGTACAGTGTACGTTTTGCCAATTGTACAGTATTGGCTCAGATTTATTCAACTGTTAAAGTGTTACGTTACTTTGAAGCCCTGAGTTGTCAAGTTCTTTGAGTTGGTGATATATGGTTCAGTTTGCAGAGAGCCTGGATAGTGAGATTCGTAACAATACCTTTGGTTACAAGGTTCGTAAAGTACAGATCGCAAATTTTAACATAGTAAAGTCACATTTTTTTCTTACACAAAATCTTAATTTTCACTAATTATCCTTATTCCCACACAGACTAGTCCCCGCGCAATCAGTTTCGCATAAGGCCCCGCAATTGCTAGGACCGGCCCTGCCTCGTTTCCATTTCGCCAAATTTATACAAAAATTAGTCAAACCAGCAGTAGCAAAGAAATAGATATAGAAAATTTAGATTTAGGTGCCATATTGCAATATTAAATCAAGAGTTTGTAAGCGATGCACTAATATTAGGGCCTACTAATGTCGTAGAGTAGATCTTCGTACTGACTAATTTTCTTTTTATTTTTTAATGAGGAAGTAATATATTGTATACTATAAAACATTTGTATTTAAGCTTTATATATTGGGTTCGGCTATTTAAGAAGTGGCGTAGCATCCGTGTCGCGAAGGGGCTCAATGAACCCGGGCCCACGACCATTAGGGGCCCACTGCGCTTGGGCCCATGACTCTTGACTTGTAAAGAACTTGGGGGGGGGGTGAACTTTTTGCGCTTCCACCAAAGATGTTTGCGCTCCATCATGGACATACGGTGGCAAGACCGCACTACAAACAGCGATGTCCTTGTAAAGATTTGCTTTGCATCAGGTTTTGTAAATTGGAATGGTGGCTAGCCCTAACCGTGCGTTTAGGGTAACAATCGTTTCCATATCGTCCCATTCTTTTTTTTTTCCTTGCCTGTTCATAAAACTATTGGTAGTAGTACAGGAATGGAGGGGGGATGGGGAGAGTTTGGTTAAGAAACAAGGATAGTCCTGATTGTCTCTAATTCAGATTTCGATTCAGCTGAAAATTATTCAATTTTTTCAAACTCAATATGTTTTTATTTTGTTTTGTATTTAAAATATGTAAATGCGTATTTTTCTTGATATTAAATACTTTTCTCATGATAGCGTTCAGGCTGATTCGTCAGCTGGTATACGCACCTACAAAATCATTAACTATGAACAATTTTGGATCTTCTCTCTTTGTAATAACAAGAAAATCTGATCTTGTTTTGACCACTAGTTAATGCTCCTATATTTGCGACTATGACTTTAGAATTGATGACCTCCATCGGGTATATTACAATGAACAGTGTATTTGATCATGAGCTATATACAACTTCTCAATAACCTTGACTGCTCAATAGTATTATATGTTCATATATCTGCGACTATGAATTTATAATTGATGAACTGCAGCGGGTATATTAGTTTGAACAGTGTCAATGATCAGGAACTATATACAACTTCTCAATAACCTTGACTGCTCAACGTGGATGCGTTAACCTGTTTGCCTTGTGGGCTATTGTAAGTGAAAGTATAATCTGGTAGTCTGACACAAAAAAAAATTAGTCTGACATAAAAAATTTAGTCTTTACATAAAGAAAAAATTAGTCTGACCTAAAAACAACAACTTCTGAATCCGAAGAAGTTTATATTGTGAATAGTGTAAGACATTCAATCAAGACGATGTGTCCTCGAAAGTCTTCATCGCATTGTTTTGTTGTCTTCTGTATTGTATACAAAATGTTAATGTAATCATTATATCAGAATAGAAAGGAGATGAAATCTAAACAAAATAAAAAATAACATTAAACATTTAGAAAGCCAAAGAAACATCAGAGTGTTAACATAGGAATCGTTCAAGTTGACTAGGTTTTGTGCTATTGCAATGAATGAGGAAACCGACTTGGGGAGCAGGTTTATAACAAGATCTAGAAGATAGACAAGTAACAAAATATATCATGGAATAGTGCTGACCAATGCTTAGTATTTGGTTGAAAGTTGGTTCATTGCTCTTAAAGAAATTTAACGCCATATATTTATACAAAAACATCAGAAAATTGCTATAAATATATAAATTTGACAGGAAATCAAAGCCCAACAGATTCCAAACGAGATAATAGATCTATTGGGCAATGCCGTTCTGGACAAACTACCGGGCCACAGAAACGGATGACCTTTACCTCTTATTCACTCTAGATCACAAGGTCTGCAAGGGGAAACATATATGTTCCCTTATCCAGGCCGCACGTCTTCATCAAACCATTAGTAGTACACATTGCTACTGCTTTTGATTTGTTCCCAGGCTTTATATTGTTTATTATGGTCAGAACACCCACTTCTCTTTCTTTCATCAATATAGTAATACTAAGCGGACACACATATATATATATATATATATGTGTGTATGTATGTGTGTGTGTGTATGTATGCGGTCCTCATTTCCAAAATAATTTTTAATGCGGCCCTCGATAGAAAAAGGTTGCCAGCCCCTGAAGTAAGAAATAAGCAATAATTAAGATTTTATGTCATTTCCTGATCGCTCATTTTTTCTTATTTCAAAAAATGTTTCCAAAATGAGTTCGGATTAACAGAAACTTTCCTTGGCAAATCTCTCTCTGTCTTTCTCTCTCACTCTCTCTCTGTATATATATATCTATAGTTAAGAAAGGGTAGGATTCAATAGTATGGGCGCTGTGGCTAAATGGTTAAGCGCTTTGCTTCCGAATCTGTGTTCTTGGGTTCGATTCTGGGTGAAGACTGAGATTTTGAATTTCTGGATTTTTAGGGCGCTCCTGAGTCAACTTAACTCTAAAGGGTACCTGACATTACAGTACCACCATTAGTAAAATCTCTATTAGAGACACTCCAGGGCACAAAGATATAATTGTAAAGTAGCAATGATATATAAATCAATTAACCATAATTTACATATAGAAAAAAAATAAAATAAAAAAAAGACAGAAAAGTATATTTCTGATTCCATATCTCTATGGCATGGATCAACAAGGGACAACTCACGACATAGCAGATTTTAGTCACTTATTAACATGCAGGTCTAGATAGGCAAACGAAATGCACTGGACTTTATTATATTCTCTTTTGAAGTTACATTTGTAATCTATGAGATTAGAAGATCATTATAGTAATGTTTGTAAAATGAATTGGTCGCAGACAATACACTTAAAGCTATTTGCTAACTATTTCTAACCACTGATGACTATGTTATCAAGAATAAACTCTTCTGTTAAGTAGACAATAAAAGAATTGACTGTGTAAAGTGAACCGTGCGCATACCGGAGCAGATGAGAAGAAATAATTGTCTTCATTTTACTTAATATGATTGGCTAAGTCAGCTTGTATACGGGTTGATTATCTTGGTGTTTCTTCTGCTTGAACACTCACCACCTAGTATGATCTAGAATAATCTAGATGTAAAAGGTAAGCAAATATCTCTCTCTCTCTCTCTATGGCCTCCTTCTGTCGCGAAGCGGCTATGGATCATCTCGGTGAGATGAATGCCTGGGCATTTGCTGTGATCGGAACGATGTCGCCCATACATCTCCACGCAACTGATGTATCCAAAAGGAACGGCAGTGCCGATATGATTTTGGGGTAAGCAAATAAACAGTCAAAAAGACTCCGTACAAATTTACCCCAATTAGGGATCACATATTACCCCCCAGGGTAGTATACTGACAAGTTTGTTATAACAATCATATCGCTGTGCTAATCAGAATTTAGAAACTTTTTTACGCTTTATGTTTGCTCATGTATTTTATATATACCTGATATAATAGCATAGCTTACATTTTAAGCATTTAGACATCCTCAAAAAATGTGATGTAATATAAAGAGAAACACCAAATTTTCTAAAAAAAAGCACATTTGATTAGACTAATCTTGCGATCCACAACATGAATTTAAATTGCGGACTTTGTTTCTTAACTAAAGCCCTCGTTTCAGGGCAGGTCTTAGGCCACTGCAACCTATGCGGTCGCAGTGGGCCCCGCGCTTTCATAGGCCCCGCGCTAATTCAGGGTGCAATTATTAAATTGCAAAATATATACGAAAAACTCCTGGAAATCTCCTGAATTTATTAAAATCTCATGAAAACTCTTTAAAATCTCCAGAAAAATAGACAAAATTGTCATTTGTGGGGTGTCATTCATTGCGGAAAACGCCAATCCTACGCGTGATAAAAGGAAAAAAAGGCACAGTCAACTTTCATGTAATAATCGAGCAAATTTATACCATAATCGGAAGTTCCAATACTTTATTTACTTTTATAATCACTAGCATATAAATATACTGTTATAAACCTGGTGGTGGCACAGATGGGGATAGTGGTGTGAGTGTAGTGAGCCGACGAAAATCGCCCCGGGCCAGCTAGACGAGCGGTCAACCGTGACGAGCTACGACGGTCAGCCGAGTCGAGTGTCAACAGGACGGTTCGGGAAGGATCGCCGTCATGAACAGAGCTCAGGAGCGTCACGAGGGATGTAGTCATGTGACAAAGCCAGAAACGTCCAGCGACGTTCTGTCCGGTTCTAGAAGGCCAGCAGGGACCCTGTCGCGAACCTTCTGTCGTAAACCGTCTTGACTGCGACATCTCCGCTTTTTATATAGGGTCCCACGACCATTAGGGGCCCACTGCGCTTGGGCCCATGACTCTTGACTTGTAAAGAACTTGGGGGGGGGTGAACTTTTTGCGCTTCCACCAAAGATGTTTGCGCTCCATCATGGACATACGGTGGCAAGACCGCACTACAAACAGCGATGTCCTTGTAAAGATTTGCTTTGCATCAGGTTTTGTAAATTGGAATGGTGGCTAGCCCTAACCGTGCGTTTAGGGTAACAATCGTTTCCATATCGTCCCATTCTTTTTTTTTCCTTGCCTGTTCATAAAACTATTGGTAGTAGTACAGGAATGGAGGGGGGATGGGGAGAGTTTGGTTAAGAAACAAGGATAGTCCTGATTGTCTCTAATTCAGATTTTGATTCAGCTGAAAATTATTCAATTTTTTCAAACTCAATATGTTTTTATTTTGTTTTGTATTTAAAATATGTAAATGCGTATTTTTCTTGATATTAAATACTTTTCTCATGATAGCGTTCAGGCTGATTCGTCAGCTGGTATACGCACCTACAAAATCATTAACTATGAACAATTTTGGATCTTCTCTCTTTGTAATAACAAGAAAATCTGATCTTGTTTTGACCACTAGTTAATGCTCCTATATTTGCGACTATGACTTTAGAATTGATGACCTCCATCGGGTATATTACAATGAACAGTGTATTTGATCATGAGCTATATACAACTTCTCAATAACCTTGACTGCTCAATAGTATTATATGTTCATATATCTGCGACTATGAATTTATAATTGATGAACTGCAGCGGGTATATTAGTTTGAACAGTGTCAATGATCAGGAACTATATACAACTTCTCAATAACCTTGACTGCTCAACGTGGATGCGTTAACCTGTTTGCCTTGTGGGCTATTGTAAGTGAAAGTATAATCTGGTAGTCTGACACAAAAAAAAATTAGTCTGACATAAAAAATTTAGTCTTTACATAAAGAAAAAATTAGTCTGACCTAAAAACAACAACTTCTGAATCCGAAGAAGTTTATATTGTGAATAGTGTAAGACATTCAATCAAGACGATGTGTCCTCGAAAGTCTTCATCGCATTGTTTTGTTGTCTTCTGTATTGTATACAAAATGTTAATGTAATCATTATATCAGAATAGAAAGGAGATGAAATCTAAACAAAATAAAAAATAACATTAAACATTTAGAAAGCCAAAGAAACATCAGAGTGTTAACATAGGAATCGTTCAAGTTGACTAGGTTTTGTGCTATTGCAATGAATGAGGAAACCGACTTGGGGAGCAGGTTTATAACAAGATCTAGAAGATAGACAAGTAACAAAATATATCATGGAATAGTGCTGACCAATGCTTAGTATTTGGTTGAAAGTTGGTTCATTGCTCTTAAAGAAATTTAACGCCATATATTTATACAAAAACATCAGAAAATTGCTATAAATATATAAATTTGACAGGAAATCAAAGCCCAACAGATTCCAAACGAGATAATAGATCTATTGGGCAATGCCGTTCTGGACAAACTACCGGTACTATAGGAGATCAATTCTGTACCAATTGTCTCTTTCATTGGTGGCAGCGCTCAAGACAAATAAAAAGTTGATATCAAATTCGTATTATTGTTTTGATACTGTTCAGTGATCTCGGATGACGGAACATGTAAAGAAATAGAAATTAGATTGTGTAGCGTTTCATATATGTGAGTATCAAACGTCAGCAGAGTTTGCTGAAGAAATGCTTCAAGTAATTAAAAAAACAACATTTATCCTTCAATAAACTACTAGGCTAAAGCTATGAAGGTGCTTCCAATTGGATTGGCCTTTGGGCATTGTTTCATCAGAAGAAGCCGCTCGTGCATTAAGAAATAGATGCACTGGTTTCTTACTTTGCTACCTAGAAGGCCAGAGAAATGTTCAGTAAATAAATGTTCGATCTATTTACTGTTCAATAATGGACGTAGAACTAGAAACTAGTTTGTATCAATGTTTGAAAATGCTTTAGGAATGTAACTGTGTGGAATGGGAACTTGGACTCATAAAACATTTCTTTATAGATTTGAAACTCCGTTAACTCGTTTCATTCTGTTCAAAAATTGTACAAACATTGACTTTTAATTCGTGTTGGAGACTTCTAACAGAGTTAAACATAGTAAGACTATTAAAAAGATTCTCTACTTGCATTGGAATGTCTTTTGGTCAATGTACCGATACATTCAGATTACTCAATTGTTTTGTCATACATTGTATTTGTCTTATTGGAGGAGGGGGCCCACCAATAAATTCTTGAACCCGGCCCCACGGGTATCATGCTACGCCACTGTATTTAAGGGGACTTACCGACTATATCTAAAAAAAATCTAATAGATGACTTCAATTGTTATAACATTTAACAGTTAAGAGGATTGTATGTATGAAGCATTTCAGCTTTTTTATGTGGTTTTAGAGATTTCAAGATTGTTAAATAAATCAATAAATTGTATTTTTGCGAATTTGTCAATCTATATATCTGTCTGTCTGTCTTGATTTTTCGGGCTATGACTAAGGCAAGTCTTGAAAAGAACTCTTAGAAACTATTACTATTCTGTTATCTCACACGATATGGCCACATCTGTTGTCTATATTCCTTATCATGCTTTTAAGTGTAGGAATAACAATGCATTATACACTTGCTTGAAATTACGGTCCCTGATAGGTTACTGTCACGAGTCGAGTCTGTGACCTATTTCGACCAGTTTCTAGAACCTCGAGGTCAACCAGTGCAGGTGTCCAGCGTAAACAAGTTAATTTTAGATGTCCAATCGAAGAAAGAGGTTAAGGGGAAAAAATAGCACACGTCAGCTTCTAGAAGGTCAAAGTTACTAAAATAATTATCGGAGAAGGTTCCAGGATTCTGGAATATACGATCAAAGAAAGTATAAATTAAGGGAAAGTGAGTCAGACGGGGTCCTCGCATAGTAGTAGTTCTTGTAGAGCGTTGGTCCTCGCATAGTAGTAGTTCTTGTAGAGCGTTGGTCCTCTCTCAGTAATGAGTTATATGTTATTAGCGGATCCATTAAGTAAAGTTTTAGCAGTTGAAGTTGAAGTTATACTAAGAGAAGTTTTATGTAACATTTAAGTTTTATTTAGGAAGTATCAAGTCAAGTTGTAATTGAATTAAGAAGTTAATTTTGATGTGAAAGTTTGAAGAAGTTATTAAAGAAGTTTGAAGAAAATACAGAGAGATGTTTCTTTCCTCATTTCATTGATTTGTCAAGTATTGAGAATATAATCCCTGGCAAATGTGCTCGTCACATATATTGGCACCTCCGGCAAAGAGCATCGAAGAGTAAAGGCGTCACATATATTGGCACCTCCTGACGAAAAAAGGCATCTATAAATAAAGACAACGACGAAGTCAAGCATCACATATTACATTTTCAAAGAGGAAAGTCGACACATTCTAGCAAGTTCTACGAATTTTCATAAAGCCTCTAACGAGTGATTTATAGCCTCTCTGAACGACAAAGCCCAAATAAAGCCTTATAAGAAAAGCCTCTTGCAGAATACTTCAACAAGACGGCAATCTTTGAAACGAAACTTTGTAATGAAACGTGAAAGATCATCTGTTTTAAGGTCAGTACCTTACATTTTATATTTACTAAGCTGTGAAAGCTATATTTACCAAGCTGTAAAAGCTATATTTCCTAAAGCTGTGAAAGCTATATCTATTAAGCTGAGAAGGCAACGTTACTAAAGCTAGAGTACACTGGTTTGTTTACATACACTGACCACTTACACATTCCTCAAGAGGAGACACCGATCGATAATTAACTAGGTCAGCCCTCTCTCACTTTTTACCTGTCCACCTACATTTCTGCTATCTCTAATCTCATACTATGGCGTCTCAAGCAGACTTATTCAAAGTATATTTCAAATTAGCCAAGGACATTGGTATTCCACAAGAACATCAGTGGGAATGGTGTGAAAAACAAATTAAAGAAGAAGAAAGAAAACGTAAAGAAGAAAGAGAGGCAGAAGAAAGAAAACTTGAAAGAGAAGAAAAAAGAAGACAAGAAGAAAAAGAGGAAGAAAAACAAAGAATTTTAAGAGAAGACAAAATAAGACAAGAGGAAAGAGAGGCAGAAGAAAGGAAACGTAAAGAGGACAGAGAGGCAGAAGAAAGGAAACGTAAAGAGGACAGAGAGGCAGAAGAAAAAAGATTAGAAGTGGAAAAATTCAGACTTCAACTTCAGGAAGAGGAATTAAAATTAAAAAAAGAAAAAACAGAGGTTCAATCGACCTTACCTACTAGCAATGCTTTTGACAAGTATAAACCTTTATCTAAAATATTACCTTTTCAAGAAAATAAAGATAATATAGATTCGTATTTGATGCGGTTTGAGGAGTTAGCGAAAGCATCAAGCTTACCAGAAGAACAATATGCACACCATCTCTTGATATTATTACAGGGAAAAGCATTAGATGTATGTGCACAAATACCATCTCATGAACAGCGTACTTATAAAGAAATAAAAGAAGCTTTACTAAGACAGTTTGGAGCTACGCAGAATGCTTATCGCAAGAAATTTTTTTTCGAAAGACCAAGGCAGGAAGATGATCCACAGTTGTTTGTCTCTGATATGGTAATGTGGTTTGATAGGTGGATATCTTTAGCTAATATTGATAGAACGTATGAAGCATTAAGAGACCACATATTAATTGATACCATTACTCACGCATATGCAGAAGATATTCGATCCTTCATAATTGAGAGAAATCCTAAAGATCTACAGACCCTGACAACAATAATACGTCAATATAAAACTGTTTATCCAAGTAAGCAAATCAGATCAGCAACTGATGAAAACTTTATTTGCTTTTCAAGAGACAACAGAGCATTGCCATCTTTTCAGACCGACAAAACTTTAATATGTTATAAATGCAATACTAGAGGTCATTTCGCTTCACAGTGTAGAGTGAAGGTCATAGAGTGCAGTTTTTGTCACATGAAAGGACATTTAGCAAAGGATTGCAGAAAGAGACATAATAGTATCAGTGACAGATCTAATGACCAGGCATATTCGCAAAACAGACCATTAAATGTTAAGAATTCAACATATGGAAATAGGAAACAGGTTTTTACAAAAAACTCGAAGGCACATCACTCAACAATGACTGTTATCACCAAATCACAAGGACTTCAGTTTTATCCTGGATTAGTCGGGTCTCAAAGAGTACAGGTGTTACGAGACACAGGTAGCACTTCCGTTGTTATACGGGCAAATTTTGTGAGATCAAATCAATATACAGGCAATGAAATCGAAGCCACTGCTTTCAACGGTACCGTAAGTAAATTACCAGAAGCTTTGATACATATTACGACACCATTTTTCAGTGGACATGTAGAAGCTTTAGTAGCTCAAAATCTACCTGTTGATCTCATAGTTGGTAATATACAGGGAGTGCGTGACTGTACTACACAAGATCTTATTGAATGGAACAATACAATAAAAATGAGTCAAGACTGCAATGTAGTAGTCACAAGGTCAATGCAAAAAGAAAAGGAAAGACTTGAAACTAAACATATTGAACACAAGAATTCTGATAAAGTTGTTCAAGAAAATGGAAATGGTAAGCAGGCAGACCAGTTGCATCTACAGACAAATGAACTTGAAAAATTTCATACTGAAGAATTTAAAGTTGACCAGAAAAATGATGAAACGTTATTTAAAATGTTCAAAAAGGCTCAATCAAACATCAATCAGCAGGAAAATAATGATCCTTATTTTAAAGAAGGAATACTTATGAAGAAAAGTCAATACAAAAATAAAACTGTTGAGCAAATTGTAGTTCCAAAAGTATACAGAAAGACCATTATTAATACAAGCCACGATGTACCGTTCGCTGGACATATGGGAGTTACCAAGACCAAAAAAAGAATACTTCAGGATTTTTACTGGCCAGGTATTACTAAAGATGTAAAGAAGCACATTAGTACCTGTCATATTTGTCAAATGAAAAGTCCAAAAGGTAACAAAATACAAGCGCCAGTGCAGACAATGGAATTGACTGAGAAACCATTTCAAAAAGTAGCAGTTGACTTAATTGGTCCCATGCCAATTGAATCCAGCAGAAATCACAAATATATTTTAACCTTAGTAGACACATGTACTAGATGGCCAGAAGCTATTCCGTTAGTCAATATTTCTGCAATTGATATTACCAGAGCTTTATCTGAAATTTTTTCAAGGACAGGGTTGCCTGAAGTTATACTTTCTGACCGAGGAAGTCAGTTCACAGCAGATATAACTAAGACATTCATGGAGATGTACAACATCAAGATGAAGTTTACTACACCATACCATCCTCAAAGCAACGGGCTTTGTGAACGATTTAACAAAACATTGAAACAAATTATATCAAAAATAGCAAATGATAATCCGCAGAATTGGGATCTCCTTTTACCAGCTGCATTATTTGCTTATAGAGAAAGTATCCAAGATACTACAGGATTTTCTCCTTTTGAAATGTTATATGGAGCTAATCCAAGAGGTCCTATAACTACTTTCAAAGAATCACTAATGAAGTCAAACCATGATGCATCAGTTAAGAAAACTGCATTTCAGCATGTTCTCAATACAAGAAATACAGTAATAAATGCATGTGAAAAAGCTAAGGAAGCAACAGCCAAAGCTAACGCTGCAAGTCATAGAAGAATAAACGTAAATAGACAACTTAGGTACTTTGAACCAGGAGACAAAGTTAAATTATTATTACCTGATAAGAAAAATAAGTTCTTTATTAAATGGCAAGGTCCATTTACTATTTTAAGAAAAATCACAGATGTAGATTATGAAATCTATATCAATAACAGAAACAAAGTGTTTCATATCAACATGTTACAAAAATACAATGAAGCTACTGATACAGAAGACGAAGACGAAGAACTTGAAAAACATATTTCATGCTTAGCGATTATTCCAGAAGAAAATGAGAAGGATATGGATGAATTAGTAGTACCAACTACAACTTCTAGACAGACTGAAACCTGGCAAGATGTCAAACTGGACAATTTATCATCACAAAGAAAAAAGGATATAACGAATCTACTCCAAGAATATGCTGATATATTTACAGATGTTCCAGGTAAAACAACCATTATAAATCATGAAATCAAATTGACAAGTGACAAACCTACCAAGTCACGTCCATATCCACTACCCATTCACTATAGAGATTTCCTTCAGAAAGAAATCAATGATCTTTTAGAACAAGGCATAATTGAACACTCGAATTCATCTTATGCAGCTCCAATAGTGCTAGTAAAACGGCCACAGTCATCATCGCCAAGAATGTGTGTAGATTTTCGACAGTTGAATAAAATAACATGCCTCGATTCTTATCCAATGCCTAATCCAGAGGATTTAATGTCACAGTTTTCTGGAGCTAAGTGTTTTACGAAACTCGATTTGACAAGAGGATATTATCAAATACCTATGACACAGGATTCAAAACAATACACTGCTTTTACTACAGCCTTTGGCCTTTTTCAATATAATTACATGCCATTCGGTTTAGTAAATGCTAGCAGTACTTTTAACCGAGCAATTCATAGGATGTTCGGACAAAGAAAAGACACAGTCTCCTATATTGATGACATATGTGTGTTTCATAATACATGGGACGATCATATTAAAGGACTCAAAGAAATCTTCCAACAGTTGAAAGACAATGGTTTTACTGTAAAACCAAGCAAAGTTGAATTAGCAAAATCAGAAGTTACATTTTTAGGTTATAAAGTTGGACACAATTCACTGAAAACACAGGACAATATTATAAAACGAATCTTGGACATTAAAATACCTCAAACAAAAAAGCAGGTTAGAAGTATTTTAGGACTTTGTAATTTTTACAGATGCTTCATTCCAAATTACGCATCACTTACCACACTTCTTACTAACCTTACGAAGAAAGGACAATCTAACACAATTCCATGGTCATCAGAATTGGAAGAGACCATAAAGAACATTAAGTATGCTTTTGCACAAGAATCCATTTTGAAATTGCCAGACAAGAAGAAGCGGTTTTATCTTGCTACAGATGCTTCCTCGTCAGCAATAGGAGCATGTCTGATGCAAGAATATGAAGGCATTCTACATCCTGTATTTTTTATAAACAGAAAACTATCTTCAGCAGAGACCAGATACTCGACCATTGAGCGAGAGTGCCTGGCGATTGTCTGGGCTATTTCAAAATTTAGCAAGTATCTGTTAGGAGCACCCTTTACTTTACAGACAGATCATGCACCACTGGCATTTCTCAACTCTAAAAAGATGTCAAATAGTCGTCTGACACGATGGAGTTTGCAGTTAATGGACTATCAGTTTGATGTAAAGACTGTTCCAGGAAAATTGAATGTTTTTGCTGATACTTTGTCTAGATGTATGTAGATACTATACAATATATTGTTTATTGTTTAAGTGTATTTTGTTTTAAGTCAGAAACACAAAATTTATTCATTTTTTATTTCATGTGTTTAAAGACATTTCAATATTCAGATACTCTATAAACACAATTAGCAAAGGAGATATGATGTATTATTCAGTTGTTTTTGTCATGTTTTAGTTACCCAAGTTGGGAAATGTTCATATTAATATATCGATTATTAACAATAAATGTATAGACCTAAGGTGTATATTATATATCAATTATATATGCTGAATAAGTACGACATTTTGAATTTCTTTTCTATTTATATGTTAACATAATGAATCATTTTTTATTTTAGTTATGAGTTTTGTACATTTCATAGAGCAATTATATCAGTGTTTTAGGCATATACTATGCTACTTGCTTTTATATGCAATTTTATCAATGTTATAGGCATATGTTATATTGTTATTTTACGCATTTTATATTGCATACAAAATGCTAAAAAGGCAAGGGGGTAATGTCACGAGTCGAGTCTGTGACCTATTTCGACCAGTTTCTAGAACCTCGAGGTCAACCAGTGCAGGTGTCCAGCGTAAACAAGTTAATTTTAGATGTCCAATCGAAGAAAGAGGTTAAGGGGAAAAAATAGCACACGTCAGCTTCTAGAAGGTCAAAGTTACTAAAATAATTATCGGAGAAGGTTCCAGGATTCTGGAATATACGATCAAAGAAAGTATAAATTAAGGGAAAGTGAGTCAGACGGGGTCCTCGCATAGTAGTAGTTCTTGTAGAGCGTTGGTCCTCGCATAGTAGTAGTTCTTGTAGAGCGTTGGTCCTCTCTCAGTAATGAGTTATATGTTATTAGCGGATCCATTAAGTAAAGTTTTAGCAGTTGAAGTTGAAGTTATACTAAGAGAAGTTTTATGTAACATTTAAGTTTTATTTAGGAAGTATCAAGTCAAGTTGTAATTGAATTAAGAAGTTAATTTTGATGTGAAAGTTTGAAGAAGTTATTAAAGAAGTTTGAAGAAAATACAGAGAGATGTTTCTTTCCTCATTTCATTGATTTGTCAAGTATTGAGAATATAATCCCTGGCAAATGTGCTCGTCACAGTTACAAAAAAAGATGGTTGGGTCCATAAGTTTAATACTGTTTCTTTTCAATTTTCAAAATTACAAGTTAGCTCTGTAAAATGCCAATTTATTTGCATAGGACAAGAGTAAAACTATTATCAGTTTGTTACGACACAAGACCCTTGGAAAATAGTAGATAAATAAAAAAATAAACAAATATTCTGAGGTTCCAATTAAGAAAGACTTTAATTAATATTATCACACACTACGTAAACATACTAGTTTCAACTCGCTCCATGTTCCTAGGTCTCTAGCTGCCCATCCCACTTACATTCAATATCCACATTCACACCATGCTGCACTACGACCGTAACACAGTTCTATTATCACACATTCTCAACTCTAACACGACGCGTTCAAAACAGTTGTAAGTAATACGTCATAAACTTATTGAAATGAATGGTCTATGACAATGATGCCCAAAATAGGGCCCGCGGGCCAGATCCAGCCCGTGACGAGGATCCATTTGGCCAGCCGAAACGTCGGTATAAAGTGTAGAAAATCTCCCCACCCCTTTAAAAAGTATAAAGGTTGAAAAATGTATATTTACCTACGTTAGGGCCCTCACTTTTCCTCTGATAAATTGGTACCACGAGCTTTAACATTTATGCCTTTATGAAAAGGAAATTAGGAATCTACCAGAACCATTGAACGGATCTTTTTTTTTTGTAGAACATGGTAATAAGCCAACAAACTTTTTTTTTTATAAAGTCTGGGTGTTTTATTAAACAACATACAGCAGCAGCATAAAAAAACAAACAATTATGACGTGGAGGATCCATGGGAATATTGACCAAAAAAAAGAGACAAGAACATGAACTAATGGCGAGGCTAACTACAAAGTGGCTCACAATTGAAGTAGAGAACTAAAGCCATACTTAGACCACGTAGAACAAAAAATAGATTAAGGATAAACTTCAACTAGACTAAATTATTGAATGTACTTACTAGATCCATGGGTTTTTAAATGAAATAGTTTCAGGTCAATTTCAAGTTGTTTGTTTTTTTTTAAACTTTTTTGGTCATGTGCCCCGCGACACGAGTGTCGGAAATTAAAATGGCCCGCAGGTTGAATTAGGTTGGGCATTACTAGTCTATGAGATTAGAAAAAAAAAAAAATGTCCGTATTGTTATCTCAATTTCAATTCTTCAAATACTCTTAAAAGCTCTTTTCAGTCAAGGACCACAACGTCAGGTATTATGTATATATTGTAAATATCATAGGCGTAGCCAAGATTATTTTTCGGGGGGAGGGGTTTGGGGAGATTCCCCCCCCTCAGCGAAAAAAATATATTTATATGTATATGTATGTATATGTGTGTGTGTGTGTGTGTACATAATCTGTATTACATTCTGACCCTTCCTTCTTTCGTAAGACGTTTATTGTACCCTCTGAATAGGTTCTTCCTTGAGTTTGTGGAAAAATTGGAGACTCCCTGCCATAGCCAGCAAGGGGGTCTAGAGAGCGCTAGGAGCTAGAATGTTTTATGGATGAAATTTTCTAAGTGACGTCAAAAGAAAAAAAAACTTGACACCGCTTACGTAATTAAGCTCACAGCAGTACACTAAGACATTTCTTCGCAAACAAGAACAAGTTTTAATGAATCCATTGGCATAATTAAACCTTTGCGCACCGTGTTATTGTAGATTGATCTATAATGAAACTATGTCAATGTATGATTAGTTGTTGTGTTTTAAAGGCTTTATAAATTGTTTACATTTTAATTGCTTAGACCCGTATGTAGCTTTTACTTAGTTATTATTTTGCTGGTGAATTATTGAAATGTGCCATACCAAAACACAGGAAATGATCATAACACAGCTTCTCTACTCCTTACTTACATACACTGAACATGATACCCAGGGCCGGTCCTACTAATTGCGGGGCCATATATTAAATGGATTGCACGCGGCTCAGTCAGGGTAGGGTTAAGGATAATACGTGAAAAATAACATTTTGTATTAGAAAATAAATTTCTATTTGCCAAGACTAATTTCCAAGCTTCCAGTACTTTACGGTAATGTAAACAACGACTCGACGTGAGCTGCGATTTTCTAGACTGTATCTTATCTTATAAACTACAGACGTTAGTTAATAAAAAGATAATGACGTCCACATTAATATGTTCTGTTTTAGAACTTGAGAGACTTTATTTTCTAATTGCCATGTACATTGACATTTAGAACTGAAATAACAGAAAAGCAACTTTTCGAATTGGGAGTCTTTAAGTAAAAATATTTCCTCAACAAATTAATCAAACGAGCAAGGCTCGGTCACCTGGTACTACTAGATAAACTGATATAATATATTTGTAGGTGCATTTGACTTCGAGGAAGCAGGTTGTCTGACATGTAAGGAAAATATGTCGAATGTGATATGCATGTTGTCATTTTGTCCTCAAAGAAAAAAAATATGTTAAAAGTGCTCCTATTAAATGAAAGTGATCATTTCATTTGTAATCGCTTCAAAAGTGCTCCGAAGATATTTAGAGCCTAGTACAGAATACCTCACGTAAACATGTTTCACAGAGTGTGCTTGACATGGAGAGTGCAAGAGCGGACCTTTCACAGAATTATGAACAAGATTATAAAAGATTGTTTATGAAAATCAATTTTCTTAATAATTTTTTTTTCTTTGAAGGTATGATTGAATAGGCGTTGATATCATAAGTTAACTACCCCGGATGACGAAACCACTAGCAATGCCACCATTCAAGATCTTTTTTTTCTGCTAGATTCAAACACTGGAAAAGTTTTCGTAATCAATTTAGATCCAAACTTGGTATCATTCCTGTGGACACAACAGCTACGCAGAGAGAAGTAACCTTTGTAATCGTATTTAAGCTCTAAGAAAATAGTTTTTATGGCAAGTTAAAATGTTATTATGTTTTGGCTTAAGAAAGAACTATTTTCTTTCGATTTTGTACTTCTATCAACTTGATAGGCTAACCATGGGTTAACAATGATGTTTGGATCTTTTGTTGAAAAGAAAACAACAATTTAACTGTAGACCAAATCAATTGTATGAATTATAGTATGTAGCCAAATGCAGAGTCTAGTAACATCTAGTTTCGAGATCTTTGAATTAGTATGTCTACCTGCGTCTCTGTATTTCTGTCTCTTAAACTAATTTTTTAGAAACACTTATAATTCTTTTTTTTTTTTCAAACATTAAGACAGAAAAACAAATCTAATTCAACAAGTTTACTAACTCTTTTGTAAGCGCTATGATTTATAAAAATGGTTTGTAGTGTATTTCAATGTATCACTTATCTCCTGATTACAAAGCGTAGGATAACTGCCACCTTTACAATAGAGATATAAGATTAGTCTTTTTGTCTTTCTCCAACACAACACTATTAGTAAAATAGAAAAGTACAGATTAAAAATTAATGGAATTCTGCTTTAAGAGTAAAGTAAACGTTTAGACCTATGAACAAAAGAGAGAACCATTGAATAAAACGTAACTCTGGTACTGTCATTGAAATGAATGGGTAACAGAAAATACATTTCAAAATATGTAATTATTTCCATAAAGAGTTAAATCCCAAGATTCATTATGTTCAGAAAGACTTATTCTGAAGTCTCCAAAAGAAATGCAATCTGTGAAGCATTTTAGAAACTTCTAGCAATGAAAAGAAAAAAAAAGGACTAAGCGATAGACTATGAGTCTATTTTGCTGCTACTCTAACTAAGTAAGGTGGTCCACAGACTATATAAGGCGGACCTCAGTGACGTAAATGATGCAAAATAGATTTGTTTCAAAACTTTCTCTTTTAATGGCACACTAATACTAAAGAACACAGAGCTCAATAACTAATGATATTACTAGACGATGGATACATCAGACTCTTTAATAACACACTCTCACATCACACAGGTTACATACAAGAATACAATAGGAACTCTCGTACCAAGGGGAGTAATTCTTAATACTTAATACATATCACAAACACATACGCATTAAAACAATTTTATCATATTTCATTCTGTATTTCAAAATATATTAATACATAAAGCGAGATGTAAGCATTTTTGTTAAATGAATTATTTGTAGTTTTTATAGCAGTATGTAAAATAGTTGTTTTTTTTCCCATTAATGATCTAGGAAGGAGAGATAATTCAGGTTCAAGAGGATGTAGTTTCTAAGAGAGTGATCTTAGATTCAAGTTGAGAGAAGAGACAAAAGAGAGAAACGGGAATCAATATTTGTATTAGAGAAACTGGTCACTGTCATTGGAATTCGGTGATGCTTAAGTTAAAGTTGGAGGGACAAATGTCTATAATGTCATTGGAATTCGGTGATGCTTAAGTTAAAGTTGGAGGGACAAATGTCTATACTGTCATTGGAATTCGGTGATGCTTAGGTTACAGTTGGAGGGACAAATGTCTATAATTTCATTGGAATTCGGTGATGCTTAAGTTAAAGTTGGAGGGACAAATGTCTATACTGTCATTGGAATTCGGTGATGCTTAAGTTAAAGTTGGAGGGACAAATGTCTATACTGTCATTGGAATTAGGTGATGCTTAAGTTAAAGTTGGAGGGACAAATGTCTATAATGTCATTTAAATTCGGTGATGCTTAAGTTAAAGTTGGTAGGACAAATGTCTATACTGTCATTGGAATTCGGTGAGGCTTAAGTTAAAGTTGGAGGGACAAATGTCTATAATGTCATTGGAATTCGATGATGCTTAGGTTACAGTTGGAGGGACAAATGTCTATAATGTCATTGGAATTCGGTGATGCTTAAGTTAAAGTTGGAGGGACAAATGTCTATAATGTCATTGGAATTCGGTGATGCTTAAGTTACAGTTGGAGGGACAAATGTCTGTGTCTCAACATGTTGATGTAGAGACATGCTGCTGGATGTTTCGATCTGTCTCCCCTATCCTTCCCCGTCCGTTTCTATTGTAGAACTTAAGAATCAAAAACATATGTAATCCTTATTTCATTTATTATAATGTGTAGTAACACATCAAGCCTAATGTATTCTTTGTTAAGTGTTGGATTGATTAGCACTTGACCATACAAATTAGAGTAAACTGTTTTGTATCAATGAGATTTTGTCTTTTTGTCGTCTTTGAAATATCGAAGACTCTTTGAAATCCAGACACATAAAATCTTCCTTTCGATTGGCCTTTGTAGACTGTTCATTCTTAAAAGGTATCTAAACATTTTTAATTTCATACATCGCTGTTACCTATGGTTAGTATCCAAAGACTTTCTGATGGCTCGTATCCAAAGACTTTCTGATGGCTTGTATTCAAAGAATTTCTGATGGCTCGTATCCAAAATATTCCGATGTCTCCTATCCAAAGAATTCTTGATAACTCGTACTGTAAGAATTTATGATGGCTCGTATCCACAGACTTTCTGATGGCTCGTATTCAAAGCCTTTCTGATGGCTCGTATCCAAAGATTTTCTGATGGCTCGTATCCAAAGACTTTCTGATGGCTCGTATCCAAGGACTTTCTGATGGCTCGTATCCAAAGATTTTCTGATGGCTCGTATCCAAGGACTTTCTGATGGCTCGTATCCAAAGATTTTCTGATGGCTCGTATCCAAAGACTTTCTGATGGCTCGTATCCAAAGACTTTCTGATGGCTCGTATCCAAAGACTTTCTGATGGCTCGTATTCAAAGATTTTCTGATGGCTCGTATTCAAAGACTTTCTGATGGCTCGTATTCAAAGATTTTCTGATGGCTCGTATCCAAAGATTTTCGTGTTATGTTCGAAGCTAAATAACGAGCTGATCTGGAAAGTTCTCCCGTATTTCTTCTCTGTACTATTACTTCAATAACTATAAAACATGTACCAGATTGACAGACAGAATGAGTTCAGTTTTGTTCAAAGTTGCTTGATTGAAACTCGAATATTGAGATAGACAAATGTTTAAGAATATTAAGGGTCTTATAGTTAGCTTTTGTTTATTTCACATTTTAAATTGAAATCTTAATGTGTATAAAAGGCTTATATCCCCTTAGAAAGAATGGTCTGCACATAGAACAAAATTAATTATTTTACCTTTCATTGATAAAATAATTTGTATATTGTTTTTGTGTTGTTAGGAACGATGAATAATTGTGTAAATGTTCAACTTGTTCCAAGCATTGGGATGTAGGTGAAATGACGTGTGCAAAATGTGTCATATACAGAGTGAGTTGATAAGATTTAAAATAAACTCACATTTAACACGATTAGATCTGAGCATGATCCGCGTCTAACAGTGAGTCATGTACATCTAGATCTGAGCATGATCCGCGACTAACAGTGAGTCATGTACATCTAGATCTGAGCATGATCCGCGACTAACAGTGAGTCATGTACATCTAGATCTGAGCATGATCCGCGACTAACAGTGAGTCATGTACATCTAGATCTGAGCATGATCCGCGACTAACAGTGAGTCATGTACATCTAGATCTGAGCATGATCCGCGACTAACAGTGAGTCATGTACATCTAGATCTGAGCATGATCCGCGACTAACAGTGAGTCATGTACATCTAGATCTGAGCATGATCCGCGACTAACAGTGAGTCATGTACATCTAGATCTGAGCATGATCCGCGACTAACAGTGAGTCATGTACATCTAGATCTGAGCATGATCCGCGACTAACAGTGAGTCATGTACATCTAGATCTGAGCATGATCCGCGACTAACAGTGAGTCATGTACATCTAGATCTGAGCATGATTCGCGACTAACAGTGAGTCACATGTACATCTAGATCTGAGCATGATCCGCGACTAACAGTGAGTCACATGTACATCTAAATAGTTCAGAATGTTTGTTTTCTTCCCCATTTCCTTCCCAGCAGCTCTGAGTTGTTCAGAAATCCCGCAGTAGGACTTTATTCAATACATTTTTTACATGGACGTTGTCACGTATCGATACTGTGACCTCTATTTATTTATAAAAATGGGGGTCAGGTCCAAAAAGTCGCAGGAGTAAGCACGTTTCAATGATATTGACCTATCAGAGAAAGAGGTCAAACATTAAGTCGCAAACATCCGTTTCTAGAAGATCATAACTAAATAGCCAAATATTTAGAATAAAATTGTTTAGGGTACTAGAAATACATTTTTGAAAAAAAGTTGGTCGGGGGGTCCTTCAGTTGTAGCAGGTCCTTGAGCTTTCTCGGTCCTAGAGTTGTTTCGGGTCCATAAGTTGTAAACAAATTTGAGTACTTTGTATCTTTGAAGTCAACTATTAGTGAAAGTAAAGTTTAAGTTAAGAAGACAGAAAAGTTCAGTTGTATCAGTTGTTCAGTTGTTCAGTTGTATCAGTATGTTTTATTTCGATTACGTTGTGGATTGTTATTAATTCAGTGGTTTTGTAAGAGTATACGTCAAGTAGTGCTGTAGTGTGAATCATTGTTTTTGTTGTTTTTGTTTTTAAGGAGTTCATAAAAAAAATTAAAAAATTATAGAAGTTTTTCAGTGGGTTTGTTTTTAGTCACTTTACATTATTTGGTAAGCGATTTTATTTATGCCATTGTACGCTAAGGAAAAATAATCATTGTAATTGTAAACACTATCATAAACATTAACTCATCACAAAATAAGGCACGAAAAACAGTAATTGTCACAGAAGTTACATATGCATGCTATCTATTCATGTTAATATACAGATTTCCTTTTATTTACAGACTTTTTGAACGACATTAGATGGTTGTGGCAAAAAAAAATGAAGGTGATTTTTTTTTATTTTTTTTTCTGCTTATCATAAGTTGAATAAATTCACTGCTATATCATAATATTTCAAAAATAAAATAAAAATTAAATGAAATGAGTTCTGTTAATCACATTAGTTTATAGAATCCTATGTAGATACATTAAACTTATAAAAGTATTAAATGGAACATTAGTTTTACCTTTAGCTTTTATTTTCTCTTTCCTTTACATGAATAATAGAACAATGAAGAGTTTTTATTTGGTCTTATGCTGGATGTCACTGAATGAGATGCCTTGCAATGATCTTAACGGGCGTATGTTTCTTTTAAGTACTTAAGTTGGAAACATAGTTTATTCTTGTTTTGTTTGTTACATTCGAATACAAAAACTTCTCTAGCTGTTAAAATGAAATAGGGAAATACGGTGGCTGAGTGGTAAAGCGCTGTGATTCATAACCAGAGCGTTATGGGTTCAAATCTATGTGTAGACTTGGGATTTTATTTTTGCGATCTTTAGGGCGCCTCTGAATCCATCCAGCTCTAATGGGTACCTGGCATTAATTAGCTGTTGTGCTGGCCACATGACACCCTCGGTAATCGTGGGTCAATGAGAAAAGATGACCTTCACATTATCTGCCCCTATAGACGGCAAGATTGGAAATGGAAATGTTTCTGTTTACCAAGAAATAGTGTGCTTAATGACTTGGCCTTGACTTAATTTTGTAAGCTCCCAAGGTTGTTTAGGACCGCAACCACACCTCTCCTCCAAACTCCGTTCTAAGCAGCTTTTTTCATCTGCTCCCATGTCATTTCAGTATCCTTAGCTTCACTGATAACTTACATCTT
Organism: Biomphalaria sudanica; assembly: GCA_036873155.1. Classification (NCBI taxonomy): domain Eukaryota; kingdom Metazoa; phylum Mollusca; class Gastropoda; family Planorbidae; genus Biomphalaria; species Biomphalaria sudanica. The sequence goes on along the minus strand of JAZGLO010006565.1, from coordinate 54,423 downwards.
CCAACAAAAAAGCTGAGAGAAGAAGCAGGCCCATCTGCAACTGACCTAACCCACCTAGGCCACGCATGCGGTCGGCTTTACTAAGCAAAGATCAGATTTTACAGTCATCTTAGAGTCCAAGGGAAATTAGTAATGTGCTAATGTAATAGTCCAGCCCACATTCCTCTTTCTTGTCAGATTCCAATCAAGTGTCTGCATTGCAACATTGGTAGCTGGTTTTCTTAGGGTGTGACCTGTGCAGTTCCATTTTGGCTTTTTGAAATCTTGGGCTATGGGCTTTTGTGTAGTTATCTCCCACAAATTGACAGTAGTTATCTTTTCCAGCCACCGTATTGCTAATATCCGGCGTATGCATTTGTTAACAAAAGTCTGTGGAGTTTGTTTATATTTGATTTAGTGACTCTCGGTGTATTATTATCGTCCTCTATTATTGTCTAGCGGTCCGTCAATCAATCAATCAATCACCAACACAAATATCAAGGGCGAAACCATTCATCGCAGTGTACTCCTGTGTTTACTTGACCCTGGTTGACCACCTACCATTGTGTATTACTTGGCATGATGAGACATCGAACAACAGCTTAAAGAAATTGGTCACTTTGGTTGAAATTCCGTAATGATTCAAATTATGTCTCAGTCACTACTGTTGGGTACTTAACAGGTGCTGGTATTTTCTGAAGATCTAAAATTTAAATATGAAAACAACAACAACAAAAATGTTTTCGTATTTGGAGGGATTTTGGTTTAGGCAAAAAAAATAATAATTTTAACCTGTATTCTTAGCGGCCCACGAAAGGGGAATAGACGCTATTAGTTTTGTGTGTTCTGTCTGTTTGTTCGTCCATCCGTCCCGTTTAGATCTCGTAAAATAATAAAAAAAAAAAAGATATGGTAAATACGGCATCATGATATTTTAGACCTTTCAAAGTTCTGATGCAAAGGCTACTTTTTTCTTTTCTGAATGGAAGTTGAGTCATCTCTGTCCCACGAACCACTGATATTTAAAGAAAAAAAATATTTAGTAATGCATACAAGTGCGAATTCAATTTAAAACAACAATTAATAAGCAGTGTTTAATACTATAGACGTGAACTACAGAGTAATACTATATAAACGAAATACTTTACTAAAGGGAAAAGTTTTATTTATTGAGAATTAACCCTTTACGAAACAATCACATCAATGAGATCATCATTCGATAACATCTGATAGGCCACAGGTCACATTGAACTTCGCCTTCACCTTCTTCTATTCCCTTTATCTGTTGGACCGTTGGGGTACCACACAAGATCTGTGCACCAACTTTCTCCATTCCTGTCTGTCCTTTGCATTTGATACACTTTCATTCACTGACAGGCCTGTTAATTCTCTGATGTTGTCTTTCCATCGCTTTCTCAGACTTTCTCTTCATCTTCTTCCTGGTACTGTTCCTTGAAGGAAGGTCTTTGCGAGCCCTGAGGACCTTGTAATGTGGCCATTTTTTTTAACTGTGGTAAGCAGGTCACGTGGGGTCCAATTGATGTATTAATCCTGTTTCTAATCTCTTGATTCTAGATGCGGTCTTTGTAAATGACACTAATGATTTAATTAAATCTTCATAACCATCAGTTCCTTGAATGCATATTAATATTAACAATACACTAATAATAGCATCAATAATCAATAAATCTTTGTATTCTATGATAACAAGTCGTTAGTCGAACAATACATCTGTATCGCTAACACTTTCGACACAAGCACGTCTTTTTAGTATCTTTTTGTTGTTGATAGTTTGTAGTTCATAATTCCTGATATTCTTTCTAGTTCAAGTAAAAATCAAGTTTTAAGACTGCTACATTATGTAAATCTATATCATATATTCCTTTTGGCTACTATGGAGAAGAAAAGTTTTCTTTAGAGTTAAACCCTTCTTATCTTATCTTATATAATACAGACGTTACTTCAAAAAAGAAGATGATTACGTCCTACGCGTCATGCATTTAGTCATGCATATTAACCAATGACTTAAATTCTGCCAAGTCACTGGTTTTTCTGGCTAGCTCAGGCAACCCATTCCATGCTCTAATAGCACTAGGGAAGAAGGAGTATTTGTACAAATTTGTCCTGGCATATGTGACGAGGAATGTGCCTTTATTTTTGTGTCTTTCAGAGTATTTTATTAAATTTTGTTTTTGTATTTAAAGATTATGGTTCAGTGTTTTATGTATAATTGCTACTTTACTTTTGAGTCTTCTGTCCTGAAGGCTTTCTAAATTTAGTGATTTTACTATAGGTGTTACTCTAGTCAAATGTGAATATTCATTTGTTATGAATCTCACTGCTTTATTTTGTGTCTGTTCCAGTTTCTTAATGTTTTCTTGAAGTGGTATTATCCAATCAGTGACGTAGCTGGGGAGTACACGTGTGACGCGGTTGGAGAGGACGACTATAGTGCTACCGATACAAAAACAATTGATGTCCCTGGTTTCAGCGAAAGTGCGCTAAGAAATATACTTACTTTCTGTTGAAAAATTTGAAGCGAAGAAACAAGAATCTCTCTCGATGCAATCAGAAGTCGATACGCTGAAAAATGCTTTACTTAATACCAATGTTTTGCTGAATAGTACTATTCAAGAATTCGAAACTTTGAAATCAAGAATTAATGTATCAAAGCACTCTTATTTTAAAATTTCTGATGTTTATAACGGCAAGCGTAATTATTTATCGCAATATGAGCGGATCGCTAACATAGCAGCAAGTATGGCTACCTGTATTCTGTACGGGGGCTATCTGGCAGAAATTGATGATGGAAACGAATTTTCGTTCTGTGAGCAGGTCAGGGTAGGCGCACTACTGGGTGAGGCCCTAGGCTGTTGTTACTTGCTGCTCAACATTTGAATTTACCAACAGTAGGCAGGTGGTAGCTCTACTGGGTGGGCCCAATCTGTGCACCTCGGTATGGTGACCAAGGGGCTAGAGTAGCCTAAGCAACCAGACAGCACAATTAAACTAAGCTAAACTAAACTAAACTAACTAAAGCAAGATAACGAAACTCTAGTTTAAGAAAGATAAACAAACCGAAACTTTATTTACATAAAAATAAATGAAACAATAATAAAAAATATACATTAAAATGACTAACCACCACCACTGAACCCATCAACTAACTAAAACCCTCTAAATCTACACCACTACAAACACTAACAAACTAACCAACTATCTAATACCAACTGATTAACCCAACTATCTAGCTAAATCACTACAACACTACACTAGTACCTACAGAAACAAAATAAATCTACAACAGCTGCAGTGCAGTGGCAGCAGCTATGCAGTTATGCAGTAGCAACAGCTATGCAGTAGCAATAGCTATGCAGCAGCAGCTATGCAGTGGCAACAACAATGCAGTAGCAGCAGCTATGCAGCTGTAGTGCAGTGGCAGCAGCTATGCAGCTACAGTGCAGTGGCAGCAGCTATGCAGGAATTATAGCCTGCAATTACAAAATAAACAAACATAAGAAACAATAATAAATATAAAAAAATAAATATGAACTAGACCTAGTCCTAGTCTAGCACATACACCTACACATATTACAAGCATGAGGTAATTTCAATTACCTACATGTAGCTAATAAAAGCAATACCAGCCACAACCAACACAGGTCAGGCTAGACCACAATAGACACAAGTTAGATCTAAATAATACTATTAACACTAAACAAGCCGCCATGACAGCGACGCTTAGGCCGCAGCCATCTTTCACATTAAAAAGAAGGACAAACCGCGTATCGGAGAGCATGACGTCACACTAATTATTTAAAACTAAACTGGACTACCTATTTCCCTAATTTGTACCTAGCCGTACACAACAATAAAACCTAGCAAATTACTACAGACACGGACTACAAAACATTATATACCAAATTAAACGGCATTAAAAAGAGAATCTTAAAATTTAAACCTATAAAAATACAAAAAGGAATATAAAAAGTTATTTCTATTCTAAACTCATCTGGGGGCTCTATACCGTCTACAGACCTGCACATAAACTGATATAAAAAAATAACAACTATTCCAACACTAATGCCAAAGACAAAAATAAGCAGGACTAACCTGGGACAAAAAATAGAAAATAACATCCACAGCTCCAAGGCTAGTTAACTATTTTAAAAACTACTTTTCCTCTACGGGTAAAACACAAATAACAGAAAAAGACTAAAACTAGCAGAAAGTTATAAATAGCGGAAACTACAAAATAATCAGCACTGAACTATAAAAATTAAAAAGGACACTAAATAACAAACATCATAGCCCTGGCCTATGTAAATAATATAAATTAAATTAGATCTAGAAGCGCAAGCTCACAGTTCATTAAAAATTTCGTCCGAAAATTTAGAGGTATTCGTTTGATCCTTGTCGGTGGCAATGATGAAGAAACTGAAGGAACCTGGATCTTTGAACATAGGAAAAAAAAAGTGAATAACTTTTTTATCCAAACTGATAGAAAATCAAGAGATTACAATTGTCTTTTTTTTATTTGATAAACAAAAATGGTATGCAACAGACCATTCCTGCTATCTTAATGATGGGGAATGGATAACTAGGTTCCTTTGTGAAAGTCCCGAAAACAAATGAAACACTACTAGTAGTAAAACAATCAATGTAATGTACACTAAAAACACAAACAAACTCATATATTTTTACAGCTGTCTCTTTTTCTCTTTCTTTATATATATCTATATTTATCTATCTATCTCTTTGTCTCTCTCTCTCTCTCCTCTAGGGTAGGCACTCAACGAAAAGGCAGGCAACTCAACTAAACAACAGTTTAACAGGATATAAATAGTTGTGTTTATTCACTAGGGCAAACACATAACATCCTTCGGCTTCCTCAGAGTCATACTACTAAGTATACCAGTCCTTTAGTACTTAACCCGAATGTGGACCAACAACAGCCTTCCCCGCTTCGCTGCAGGTCCCTACTACAACCTTCAGGCAGCACAAAAGTTGGCCTCTTAGTTTCCCAAACATTCAGACTCTTCACAATCCCTGTGCTCTCTATTCTAGTGTCTTCCTGTTTACGTTCAACAGTGCGCTAGAGCGCTTCTCAAGCACTGGTGCAAGGCAGGGTTACAACAATATATATATATATCATGGGCGTAGCCAGGGGGGGTTCTTGGTGTTCAATCCCCCTCCCCGAAATGAAATCCCCCCCCAGCAGGAGATGACCGGAATTAAGTGACTGATTTTTGCTTTCATTTTTGTTTATTTTAGGTGAGATTTTAATACTAAATCATCACTTACCACAGCACAGCCGAGGGGGTTTTGAGTTAAAAACCCTCTACCAGGGGGTTTTGAGATAAAAAAAAACCTATCAGGAGGTTTTGAGATACAAATCCCTCTACCAGGGGGTTTAGACTTTAAAACCCCGTACCAGTGGCTATGAGTTTAAGTTTTAAACCCCCTACCAGAGGTTTTTGCAGTTAAATCCCCCTCTTCTATAAAACAAAACAAAAAAAAATGCAAACAAAAATCCCCAAATTCCAACATCACAGTTAAGAAGGATTTTGATTTTAAAACCCCCTCCAAAATTTACGATAAACCCCCTCTTCAATATAAAAAAAGCAAATTGCACATTCAAAATTCTATGAGCGTAGCCAAAAGGGTTTTGAGTTTAACTCCCCCCCCCCCCTTCCAGATGGGGTTTGAAGCTAAATCTTCAATATAAAAAAAAAAGCAAATTACACACTATAAAATCTATGAGCGTAGCCAACGAGGTTTTGAGTTGATGGCTTTTTCTTTAAAATTTAAAACCCCTCCCGATGGTTTTGAGTTTAAAATTCCCCTACAGAGCGTTTAGAGTTAAAAAACCTCTCTCTTCAATATTATTTTAAAGCAAACTACAGTCACCAAATTCTATGATCGTAGCTAAGTGGGGTTTTGAATTAAAAAAACAAAAAAAACAACTCCAGAGACTTTTAGTTTAAAACCACTTAACAGATGATTTGACGAAAAAAATTTCCTTAACTTAACTATAGTATCGTTATTGAAATAAAGAGGTCACAGAATATGCATTTAAACCTATTATCCACACCATTCAAACAGCCTATTACTCTCATCAATCCTTTAGTAATCTCTTAGAATGAGCTGAATCCCGAAATTGATACTATTCGAAAACAAGGTAATCTGAAAGCTCCTAAATAGACCACAATCTGTGAGACCTTTTAGTAAAATGTACTGAATAAAAGAACAACAAATCCGATTTAGTATAGAATAGATTGACCGAGTCTGTAAACTTGATTCGGTGGTCATTAGAAATGTAAATTACCTTTGTCCCCTTCCACTACACACTGAGTTACTCAAACTGAGTTTTTCTGTTTGATACGCAATCAACGGGTGGTACAGGTCAGTCGTGTTCTCAATCGGGTGGTACAGGTCAGTCGTGTTCTCAATCGGGTGGTACAGGTCAGTCGTGTTCTCAATCGGGTGGTACAGGTCAGTCGTGTTCTCAATCGGGTGGTACAGGTCAGTCGTGTTCTCAATCGGGTGGTACAGGTCAGTCGTGTTCTCAATCGGGTGGTACAGGTCAGTCGTGTTCTCAATCGGGTGGTACAGATCAGTCGTGTTCGATATGGTTTAGTTTAGTCCTCTTAACTAGGTTTTCATTTGAGTGTGGATGTTATTATCTTTGCTAAACAGTAAAGTTAAACGCCGGCGGTTCAGCTTTTGACAAATATATTTATTTAATTTTGTTATATTTCAAAAGTTGGATGCAGATCTCAGTGGAATGTAAATATTTCTGTTAAACTTGTCTATCTAATACTTTTGTAGAAAATCTGTTTTTTTCCTTATAGATTTATATATATATATATATATATTTACATTTAAAACCTATTATCCACACCATTCTAACAGCCTATTACTCTCATCAATCCTTTAGTAATCTCTTAGAATTATACTAAATCGGATTTGTTGTTCTTTTATACAGTACATTTTTTTAAAAGGTCTCACAGACTAAAAACGCAAAATACCTAGGTGTTATAATAAATGAAAAACTGTCATGGAATCCACATATTGATGAAACTATAAAAATATTAAACAAAGCATTAGGATTTATTAAAAGAAATTTCTATAAATCAAATAAGAACATAAAACTAAAATGTTATTTAACCTTGGTTAGGCCAAAAATAGAATATGCATCCTCCATTTGGGACCCCTCAACTCAAGAAAACATTAAGGAACTGGAACAGACACAAAATAGAGCAGTGAGATTCATAACAAATGAATATTCACATTTGACTAGAGTAACACCTATAGTAAAATCACTAAATTTAGAAAGCCTTCAGGAAAGAAGACTCAAAAGTAAAGTAGCAATTATACATAAAACACTGAACCATAATCTTCAAATACAAAAACAAAATTTAATAAAATACTCTGAAAGACACAAAGATAAAGGCACATTCCTCGTCACATATGCTAGGACAAATTTGTACAAATACTCCTTCTTCCCTAGTGCTATTAGAGCATGGGATGGGTTGCCTGAGCTAGCCAGGAAAACCAGTGACTTGGCAGAATTTAAGTCATTGGTTAATATGCATGACTAAATGCATGACGCGTAGGACGTAATCATTTTCTTTTTTGAAGTAACGTCTGTATTATATAAGATAAGATAAGATATATATATATGGTGACCGGTCATTTCATCCCATCACTTCATCCCCTGTTTTTTTCATCCCCCGGTCACTTCCACTCCCGGTCATTTCATCCCCAATTAAATATTTTTCTTTTTTCATTGTTTTAATTGTGCTGTTGAGGCTTTGACTTTAACCTCTCATTTTATCTTTTATATTAATATGATTATGTAGAATGCTTTTTAATATTTTTGACATCTTACTAATGCGTTTATAATTTATGACGTAATGATCAAAGGTCAAGGTTTGGTGCAAGTCGTGAAAATCATTAGAGAGACAGAAGTCTGATTACAATAATTATGACCATGCCGTTGATAACTTATCATCAAAGGCCAAGGTCTGGTGGAAGTACGACCATGTTTCAATTTCTTTTATTTTTCAATCGCTCTTTCTTGAAATTGGGTGCGTCATTTTTAGCCTTGAAATCAGGTTTTATTTTTTTTTCTAATAAAGGCTGACTTCACCCATATCAGGGTAACAGTTTAGTTTACATTACCTCTATATATCTATACATGTTAAATTTTTATAGTTAGTAATGGCATTTAATTGTAATTTTATTCTTATCGAATGTGTTACACATTTTGTCATTTAAATAAAAAATGAATATATTAAATATTGCTCATTTCATAATTTTTACAACTTTTCGACTAGGGTAACACCATTAGTAAAATCACTAAATTTAGAAAGCCTTCAGGACAGAAGACTCAAAAGTAAAGTAGCAATTATACATAAAACACTGAACCATAATCTTCAAATACAAAAACAAAATTTAATAAAATACTCTGAAAGACACAAAAATAAAGGCACATTCCTTGTCCCATATGCTAGGACAAATTTGTACAAATACTCCTTCTTCCCTAGTGCTATTAGAGCATGGAATGGGTTGCCTGAGCTAGCCAGAAAAACCAGTGACTTGGCAGAATTTAAGTCATTGGTTAATATGCATGACTAAATGCATGACGCGTAGGACGTAATCATCTTCTTTTTTGAAGTAACGTCTGTATTATATAAGATAAGATAAGATGATAAAAATAACAGGGGATGAAATGACCAGGGAATGAAATGACCAGGAGATGAAATGAGCAGATGAAATTACCAGGAGATGAAATTACCAGGGGATGAAGTGACTAGGGGATGAAATGACTAGGGGATGAAGTGACCGGGGATGAACTGACCGGGGATGAAGTGACCGGGGATAAACTGACAGGGGATGAAGTGACTGGGGATGAAGTGACCGGGGATGAAATGACTAGGGGTTGAAGTGACTAGGGGATGAAGTGACCGGGGATGAAGTGACCGGGGATGAAGTGACCGGGGATGAAGTGACCGGGGATGAAGTGACCGGGGATGAAGTGACCGGGGGATGAACTGACCGGGGATGAACTGACCGGGGATGAAGTGACCGGGGATGAAGTGACCGGGGATGAAATGACCGGGGATGAAATGACCGGGGATGAAGTGACCGGGGATGAAATGACCGGGAACCATATAATTACATAATTACATAATTATAATTACATTATATAATTACAGCCTAGAAAGAGAGAGAGAGACTATGATCCATACGTCAAATGTAGTATTTGTGTGAGATTAGGATCATAATGCGAGCCGTTCCTTTGGCGGAGGCAAAAAATAATTATCTTGCAAAAAAAAAAAAAAAAAACATATAACCTAGTTTATTATGTGGCATCTTGGAATCTGATAACAAAAAAATGTTAACATTTATCACGGAATTAATTCATAAATTTATAAATCACAGAACAACTCAACCGACGAAGACATTTGGTATGAGCCCTATATTTAAATATCTTCTATTGTTTTCCCTTTTTTGTGATAAAGAAGCGACAATAAATGAAGTTAGTTAATAATGTATTGAAGCGTATCAATCCTCATAGAAAGTAGCGTAACATCAATGGGGCGAAGGTTTTCACTAAACCACGACCCACGACCACTAGGGGCTTACTGCCTTTGGCAGAGGGGGTTAACAAATCGCCATTGGGCTCATGACTCATGACCAGTTGGCGCCCAAACGAGTCCTTGGGGGATGACACCAAAGTGGAAAAAACAACAGTATCACTTTTTATAAAAGCCGATTTAAAAAAAAAAGTTCACTCACATTATCGTAAACTTAATATCAACTTGAAAATGTTAACCCATGTTTTTCGCTAGAATCTGTGCATTATGCATTTATCAAGTTCACTGTTATGATGGCTAGCCCATATCACTGTTGGCTGCTGGTGACTACCTTGCTAAACACACAAACATGAACGGCTGAGAGTGGTGAATAAAGCAGACAAGAAGCACCTTGATCACTAGAATGAATGAAGTAGCTAAAGTAGCTCCATCTTGGTGTGTTCATCCAGTTATTAAAATAACTAAAGCTTGGCTAAAGGAAAGAGCTCCGCATTTACAACTACATCTCTCAATAATGTAGAAATTATTTTTCTTATTGGATATGAAACAAACCTTAGCAAATGACCAAATACTTCATCAACTGATAGTTTTATTTTTTTTTATTCACGTTTTGTTAAGTACAATAAATAATTGTTAAAAGTTTCAATTTGATCCAGGAATGGATGTGCGAGAAATAACATGTTAATTTATCTAATAGGACGAAACCCCACATATTTATCTATTAATACTGAAGGATTATTTTCCCTTGTTTATATCACACAAAATAATTAATTACCAGTAATAAATCGACTAATGGGTTAATTTGATTCATGCCTTGTCTACGACAATAAATAATTGTGCAAAGTCTCAACTTGATACAAGGATGGGTGTGAGAGAAATAAAGTGCACAGACTTTTACCAGACAGACAGATAGACAGACAAAGTAAGTTGATATACACTTTGTAAAAAAAAATAATCAAATATTACAATTGTTATCACGTTATTTTGGGTGGTCATTGGTGACATTGGGTTCATATTATAATTTTATAATGTTGGCATTGTCAGGATGAATGTATTATTGTAATGTAGGCATAATCAGCATGAGGGCTTGTACGTTCAGACATTTCTCATAAATAATACTTGATAAAGCAGACACAAATAACGATACGCTTAATGCGTACAATATCTTAAATCATCACATAGGAAATAAGATACACAGTATAATCCAAGTATGATAAGTAATAATCCTTCATAGAAGTATAGTCCATCCATCCCAGTGGCGATAGAGCCCATGGGGGGCCCTGGCCTGCTTTAGCACATCTCTCCATTCGGATCCATCCTGGACTTTACGTCTCCAAGCCCGGACTTAAAGCTGTTGTATATCTGCCTCTACGTCATCAAGCTCGTGGTCTGCCTTTTGGGTTTTGCCTGTGAACAATCTTTGCACCTCTGTTCTCTGGCATTCTTTCCAGGTGTTTCTTTTTATTTCTGTTACTATGGAGGGGTCTTCATGTAGTTGGTTTATTTCTTGGTTGGTGTGAATCATCCATCGGTTTCCTCATGTATGGCACCAGACATTTTTCTGAAGATTTGTTTGTCAGCGTCCATATTTCTATTGCATATAAGACTACAGGCGTGATGACAGTTATGTAAATAATTTTTGTTTTCTTTTCTTAGATATAAGTTTGTTTTGAAGTATGTGTTGTGTGTTATAGAAAGCACTGTTGTCTGTCGTGCCTTTCCTTCTGACTGTTGGAATGTATCCCAGGCTTCCTAAATATTTAAACGATTCTACTTGGGGATGTTAATTTGGTATATTGTTCTTCTGCCTGTTTTTATCTCTTGTCATATATTAGACTGATATAATAGTAACACGGTAACTGTAACACGTCTCTACTAACTCTTTATGATAACTCTATATAGTGACTGCTTGCAATCACTGCCTTTCAGTAACTGCTTAAAGTGACTGTTCTCTACTAACTCCTTATAGTGACTACCATCATTGACTGCCCTCTACTAACTTTCACGAGAGACTTGTGTGCCTAAAATGTCTGATTTTATGATTGACCTCTATAGACTGCTATCAAGTATTGGAATAGCTCAAGGTTAAAAGTATTCACTTAATTGAGTGATGTAAATTACTCTCATACTATCAGAATACTGTGTCCTACTGTGTGGCACCAACTTTGAGGTGGTGAAAAAAAAAGAACAATTTTAAAATTGTGTCAATCAAAATGAATCAATCTTGTCCATTTTGCTCCACAGATGTCCGACATCATGGACCCAGCACCAAAAGTCACATTAGCTTACTTTCACGTTTGTTTCGCCTGGTTCATTGTGTCAACAGTTCAAGGACAAGCACGGATAAACGATGCTAGAGCCATTGATAAGTTCCTCAAAAATTACCAAAACCAAGCCAGCAAATTATTTTATAATTACAGAGAGAATTCCTGGAATTACCAATTTGACCCAACGTCAAAAAATAAAAACCTTACGGTTAGAAAATCATTACTCTTAGATTAAGGCGAAGGTTAATGTTAAAGAAAGTACTGTACATTTTTAAAGCTTATATTAACTCCCTTTGTTTGTCTTGGAGAATGTATTTACACGTTTCTTCTCTCACTTTATATTCACGGAGTAAGTTGAACATTTAAGAAATAAATCTTACAGTATTATGATATGGTAGTAATTTTGCGGTGCCTCTCCTTAGATAAGCTTTTTTTTTTTTAAATGTATATAATGTTTGTTTTTACTCATTTTGAGGAGTCACAATGCAACTAAAGCATTTCTTTCTTTTTGTTATTTAAAACTGTTAGGCGTCTCTCTTATACAAACTCGTTTATAGCGACCTTCCAATCTAGTCCTGAACCTTACACTATCTCTGCTGTAAAATAAATGTTCCAACCTTCCAACCCTAATTTTTAGATTGTTTTTTTTGGTTGAGAAGGCCTGTGAGTTTACTGCAAGTTGTTAACACATTTATTTGACTCTTCTTATAAATGAACTTTGTGTATATATGTTTATCTAGGACTTAGTTAAATTTATGTTACATTCATTAGTTTAGAAGTATACTTCAATTTTAACCTACAACTAAATTGAAACAAACTAGTTCTTACAAAAATAGTCCTATGCACCCCCCCCCCCCATTGTTAGTACGTGAAACACAAGAAGGAGGGCTTGAAAAATGCTGACCTAAAAATTATTATAATGTTTTTATTTTCAGGATGCATCCAAAGAAACATGGGACAAGTTTTTAGCAGAGGGTTTTATCAACGCTTCTCGGTACGACACCTCTGTAATGTCCGAAAGAGACAAGAGAATATTTAAATTACTCATAGACATTGATTTTGCGGCACAGAAGAATGAGGTCAAACTAAAGCGAGTAGGTCACAACCTTGAACTTTTTTCAGCGGATGTATTTGTCGAGACTTTCTTAGTGCGAATCTAAACTTTGCTTTATAATTTTTTTTTGTCCTTATGTCACACAAACTTACTGTTCACTTATTTTGAATACTTTTATTGTTATTTACCGAAAAACTCGATAGTTATTATTAAACAAATACTGGCTTAAACGAAATTCCAGCCAGTTTATTGTTCTTGTTTTTTTATATTCACAGTTTAAAATGTATATTTTAACACTTGCCTCTAAACCTGTTTTTTTTTTAACAAATCATCCACATAAAGTAATGAAGCACGCCACGAGAGTATCGATTTCTCATACGGAATAAATAATATGTTTGATTTCTGTCGTCTAACGGAAAATGATCAGTAACCAACAGGTTTTAATAGGGAATGCATTATTGGAGGCGAAGAGTAGGCAAATGTCTGTTGTTTTAAATACCTGGGAGCTATTGTTTCAGATGAAAGAAGAAAACCTGAAATACTAGCCAGAAATGCACATTTTAGAGCAGCACAACTATCGACAATGTGGAAAGACATAGCAATTGACACGAAAACCAGACTGATGCGCTCCTCGTGGCCACATTCTTTTATGATGGCGAATTTCAGAACTAAATGTGCATAGCTAAAGAGTAGGATCCTTCAAATGAAATTGAGATGCTATAGAAGGATGCTAGGGAACACCAACAAAGACCACATCACGAACGTAGAGATTCGAAACAGGTCAGAACAGGAATCGGGTCCGGCAATGACCTACTAACAGCTTTATGGCCATATGACAGGGTCATAAGAGTTCACAAAATTCTTCCTTTAAGGAGCAGTGCCAGGTAAAAGAAAGGGAGGCAGATATAGGAAGCGACGGGAAGACAACATTCCAGATTATTTATTGAAACAGAATCTACCCAAGGACAAAACAGAGAAGTGGAGAAATACGGTTGACAGATCATGTGAGGTGCCCTAAATGTTCAACAGACTAAGAGAAAAGTTAAAATGGTAAACAATAAAAAAACAAACGGTAATATCAATACAATATTAATGTGCGAACTAATGACGTATGTTTACCACCGTGTTCAGGTGGACGCATCACGTTAAAAATACAGACATCAAGACAATTAGGTCATTACTTAATGGTGTGCGCCATATATGAAAACAATAACTTATTGATAATGAAATAAGAAATATTCCAAATTACGAGATTCTGGGTGTATTTATTTATTTATTCACCTAATATTAATATTTTAGATAATTAACATAAAATATTATTAAAACCAATATAAAAAAAATTATAATAAGTAGAATTCCAGTCACGGATATATTCTCAAGACTCATCAACCAAGCGCCTAATATTGTAGTAATTGACTGTTTTAGATGTTCCTATAGATTTATTCACACCACAAAAAGACAGTGCTGTGTTCAAAGAGATAGCTCTTGGAAATGTCTACTGATATTTATAAGACTGATAAATATGTCACGTTTACACATATAATTGGAAATGTCTACTGGTATTTATAAGACTGATAAATATGTCACGTTTACACATATAATTGGAAATGTCTACTGATATTTATAAGACTGATAAAAATGTCACGTTTACACATATAATTGGAAATGTCTACTGATATTTATAAGACTGATAAATATGTCACGTTTACACATATAATTGGTTATGTCTACTGATATTTATAAGACTGATAAATATGTCACGTTTACACATATAATTGGAAATGTCTACTGATATTTATAAGACTGATAAATATGGAACGTTTACACATATAAAGGCCTTTGTATAGCATATCCATTATGTTGCTTTAACACCTACACAGTCATTGTATTTTGCAAATGTATGTAAAAAGTTTTAAATGATTTAATGTCGCATTTTTTTGTTTATTTCCTACTGTATATAGTGCTATAGTTTCCATACCCTATATCTGTAATATAATTTAAACCAAAATCAGTTATAACATTAAAAAACAACAACAACAACAACAAATGAATCTATCCATTGAGCTAAAGGGCATATAAAACTATAAACCAAAGTTTAGCTTAAAACCAACGGGTCTATTTCCAATTTCTGGCTTCTTACACTAAACTAGTCTGAGTCCATTGTAGGAATAGGAGAGTAGTCTCTAGTATTTGTTTTTGTACACGCTTGCTTATACAAATAGTAGAATTTAATTTAATCTAAAAATCTAATCTAAAAATCTAATCCTAAAAATAAAACAAAAATCGTATTCTCCACGTGTTCTATTAAATTTCAGAAAACATTAACTACATATGTCTAGACCTGTGTCATCTGTTGGTATTTGTTTCTGAACAAATATGTTTTTTTTTCTTTCCGAAACTCATCTAGATAAAAGAACTGTTAGAGAAAATGAAATCAGAATCCAGTCAAGTTAAAACAGGTACAGATCAGCTGAATTTCTTACTTAAATTATACGTTTAAAGCTCTGCACTGAGGTAGTAGTACAGCTGCCAAAATATTTCATTTTGAGATTGAATGTGAATCCGTTTCTAGGTTGTTTAATCTTGCCACCGACTGGCCATACCAATGAAAAGAATATCAAAAATTCCTTTGGCGCCCTAGTGTGGACAAATGTCCTGACAAATACCAGATGCTAAATTTCAATTTTATATCAGTTGCTCTATAGTATAACAGATTATACAGATTGTATATACGACACAATAAATTATATCAGGTGCTAGGTAGATTAATTTCAAGATATGAAAATTGTTCATAAGTGTCAAAATTGCCTATCTTTTAGTAAATACGCCTCTAGATCGTATTACAAAGACTATTTTGTTTACAAATTGCATAAATTGTAGAAATACAAGAAAGAAAGAAAGACACATGCTAAATCTATTTCTATGAAATTATTACATAAATAAATGCATAGTGTGTTTTTTATAATTGCATTATTATGCATGTGTTTGTACAGGTGACATGAAAAGTAATCGTTCTTATCTGGAGCTTCTGAAGGTTTGGAAAGATTATAGAGACGCCATTGGTAAGAAATTGAAAGCTCTCTATCCTGAATTCGTTGAATTAGGAAATGAAGCGATCAGAATTTTAGGTATGTTTATATAGTCACTAATATGTTTATGTATATATATATATATGGGTTCTGCAAGGTTGTCATTGCCGGAAGTGGTAATGGATGTAAGCACTCCACTATTTATCAAATGCTTCCTAATGGTATGCGTCTCAACGTCTGTCTCAAAAAACCTCTGTCAACCAGTCCAACTCCTGGTCTTTACGTGTGGCTCAGATATTGAGTCCGGAGGAACTGTTCTCACTAACAGGAGAAGGGGCAAAGGCGAGTAAATGGCGCCTTCACCAGTAGGCTTCGGGTAGGAGGGGCTCGTTAGCCATGGCTGGCTAACCACCTAGGAGAAGGAAAACTCTGAATTCAAACCTCTGTTGCCTTGCAGCTATACCCAATCATGGGAAAGGCTTCGGGAGTCAACCCTCCTGACATCGTTTCGACCACAGTTAATGCCCAGGCATTCATCTCATTTCCATGAGATAATCCATAGTCGCGCTAAGGAGCCCATAGATAAATATATAAATACACATTTCATGTAACATGCACAAAGACCGATCACCTTTACTTTTTCCCAACTGGTAAAACTGTTATCCATTTAAATACATTGCAGAGGCGTTCTAAAGATCCCGAAATTAAAAATCCCTGTCTTTCCAGTCTTCCCCAGGATTCGAAACCGTGACCCCTCAGTTGAGAAGCCAAGCTCTATGCCAGTTACTGCGCAGAGAATTCAAGCTTTTGAGAGTAAATGTTTCACAAATTCCTGTCAGCAAGTCCTAAGACAGATACATGGACGAACTAAGACAAACTCTGCCACTCCAGTCACTCCAGATTCTACCCTGTCTCAAAGTCAGTGACCATCTGGGCGCATCCATTTTCTTCCGAGACAGAAGGAGCCATATATATATTGTAGCATTTATATATTAATCTTTACTTTTGTTTTCTGCTTATTGAAGGCTACGAAGACATGGGTGCCTATATGCTAGCGCCCTATGTGTCAGACAACCCTGTATATGAAATGTACACACTTTACGAAGGTATACGTCCTCTCTATGAGCAGCTCCACGCCTACGTCCGGGGTAAACTGAAACGTCTTTACGGAAAGGACCATTTCCCAGCGTCTGGTCATATCCCAGCTCATATTCTCGGTAATTTACTTGTTGAACTGTTTCTCTCTGTCATTATTTTTCCACGTTCCGATGGTTGATTTGATTTTGGGCACATCGGCACAATTCAGGCCATGTCGTGCCTGCAGTCCCTCAAGAGCCACTCTTCCTCCACACAACAAGGGCCAAATTCCATACAGTCAAATCATTAAAATCAAGGTCTATTCACAGTTAAAATAGTAATAAATATAATAATTTGGTAAAAATCTAATGTAAATAGTACATGTTTACAGAATTCATAAATCAGATCTTCTTAGACAACCCCACTTCCTGGATAAAGCCCACTACCTTCCCAGGGTCGACATTATTGAATAGTGTTTTAAAATTAGTGGCTCTAAAATATTTCTCCCTGACATCCTGGTATCTGGGGCAGTCAATGAGGATATGTTCCACGGTGAGGCGAGAATCACAATAATAATAATTTTATAATAATTTTTTGTATAAAGCGCTGTTAACAAACAAAATGTAGGCTCAAGGCGCTCTAACAACATTACAAACACAAACACAAGAGCTAAAATGACAGTTAATCTAAAAAAGTTTTAAACAGATAGGTCTTAATGTTCTTCTTAAAAGTGGTGTAGCATGTTGTCTGTCTGAGATCAATGGGGAGTGAGTTCCAAACCTTTGGTCCGTGAACTGAAAAAATCCGCAGACCATAGCTTTTGAGGGAGAAACGTGGCACTACTAAAAGCGTTGAGTCTATTGAGCGCAGGGCTCTCTGGGGGACATATGGAGTAATCAGTTCGCTAAGGTACAAGGGCATCTCGTTGTTATATATACACTGATGACAAAGTAATCGATTCTCGCTCTCACGGGAAGCCAATGGAGCGTGCGCAAGAGCGTAGTAGCAGAATCTTGTCTAGTTTTTTTAAGGACTATTCGAGCGGCGTTGTTCTGTATACGTTGCAGCTTGGCTATTTTGTCATCAGGTATACCTGCTAGCAAGGCGTTGCAGTAGTCAAGGCGGGAGAGTATGAATGCCACAGCTAGCGTTTTTGTTGACTCCGTTGTTAAATATGGTCGGATCTGGCCTAATCTGCGCAGCTGCAGATAAAGACTTTTGCAGAGCTGACTTATGTGTGGGTCGAAAGATAGTGTTGAATCGAAGAAAACTCCAAGATTCCGCACTACATGGACAAAAGGAACATGGCAGTTCGTGATAAAGAGAGAATCTGTGCTTTCAACTTTTGAGACATTGTTCCTAGTGCCAATCTTAATTATTTCTGTCTTGTCTTCGTTCATCTTGAGTTTATTTTCAACCATCCAATAGCTCACCCTTGCACGGTACTACTGATTTTCTCTGCCAGATGCGACACCTGTGACGGTACTGATTAATCGTATAACTGTGAGTCATCGGCAAAGAAATGGTATAAGATGCCGGTTGGCCGTATGACACCGCTGAGTGGATATGTGTAGATAGTGAACAGTACTGGGCCTAGAACTGATCCTTGGGGTACTCCGTACTTCAAAAGTAAGCTTGTTGATTCCGTCCCGCTAACAACGACACTTTGGGTGCGTTCCGTCAGGTAGGATCCAAGCCACTTTAGGACGACTCCTGCTAAACCAAAAGTTGCAGAGAATCTGTGGGGGCTCTTCTTTCTTCAGCACAAAAGAGTGAGTGATGTAGGTGTGGCCAATCCTAAGTCTGGACTAGGTCGTGCTACCACGCCTTGTCAGACCCTTAGATGTGGACCGCCACCTGACATCCACCACAATCTGCCTGAGTTTATTTTGAGTCTCAGCCTCCCATCAGTCCTGCCACTCTTGATAGGTGGCAGAGGCAATACTTTGTCTCAGGTCCGAGCAGGGAATTTGGGTTCCTGACACCGCATGATTTAGGGCTCTCTTTGCTTCTCTGTCTGCGGCTTCGTTTCCCTCAATGCTCACATAGGAAGGGACCCAGATGAAGGTGACATCCCTATGGTCGGCTGTTATTTGGTCCAACAGCTTCAGGCTCTTATGTACCAATGGAATGTCAGTCTTCATCCGCAGATTTGGAGTCGGAGCAGATTATAAATTTCCTCCTTTCTGATGCTTTGACGGCCATAAGTGCAAGCGATATTGCATGCAATTCGGCCGTAAAGATGGAGCAGCCATCAGGGAGTCTACGAGAGATTGTTTTGATCCGAAAGGAGCAGGAACACGAGACCTTTCCATCCATTTTGGATCCGTCTGTGTAGATGGTGCCACAATCTCTGTAGCTCTCCTGCAGTTCCCTAAAGTGGACTTGTAGTATGCTTGGGTCTGTATTTTCTTTTTTTTGAAATTAAGGAGGGATAAATTTAATTTGGGTTTATTCATTAGCCAAGGAGGATTCTTAGGGGTTTCTATTTTAGAGATTTGGTCAATGGATGGGGTTAAATTTTGGATGGGTTCTCTCATTCGAATGCCCAACGGCTTAATGACGTTAGGCCTTTGATTGTATAATTCTACCTCTGTGGGGTTAAATATGGAGTCGAAAGCAGGGTTCGTGGGGTTGGATTTTAGTTTGACTATATACTGCATTGCAAGCTTTTTCATTCTTATATCCATGGGGAGTTCTCCAGCCTCCATATGGAGACTTGGGATAGGTGATGTACGAAACGCGCCGAGACAGAGACGCAGGGTAGCATTTTGTATTGGTTCCAGTATTTTTAGATAAGATTTCCTTGATGCTCCATATATTATGGATCCGTAGTCTAGCTTGGATCGAATTAGACTCCGATATAGCAGCAGCAAGGTATCTCTGTCAGCTCCCCAGTCCGTATGGCTGAGTACTCTAAGTATGTTTAATGACTTTTGGCGTTTCTTCTTAAGTTCCTTAATGTGAAGGAGAAAATTAAATTTGGAATCTACGACCTCTTGTGTCGGTATTGTTGGATCCCCACATGGTGTTATGGGCATTGAAATCCCCAAGGATTATATAAGGCTGGGGGAGTTGTTTCAATAGGTCCTATATGTCTGTTGGGTTTAATAGAGCGCCTGGTGGTAGATACAAGGCTGCAGTAAGTGATAACCTTGTGAAGGGTTATCCTAGCTGCTACGGCCTGTAGTGTGGTCTGTAGTTCTACCCTCTCATGGTGGATGCTGTCCTTCACAAGGATACAGACTCCACCTGATGGTCTCTCTGCATCCTCAACATTCTTGCTGTAAGCACTGTAGCTTCGGAAACTGATGCTATCTTTCAGAAATGTTTCCTGTAAGCAGACAGCTACAGGAGTCTCAGAGTCCATCAGTAGCTGCATTTCCTCATAATTAGCCTTGAGGCCTCTGCAATTCCACTGTACAATTCTGGAATCCATGGCTTATTCTAGATGACCTACTTGGAGCTATTTGGCCTTGGGAGGCCCCCGGAGGGGTTTCCCTTTATTCCAGTGACCTTGGTATTTTTATTCTTGGGTTTGGATGGAGAGTAGGACAACCCCCTTTTGGGGAAAGTCTTTCTCTCTGGAGAGGGCAGATCCCTCTGGTTAGAGCGGAGGTTATTTCCTCCTCTCTCACCTGGGGCATCCTCTCCCTTTGATTTCTCCCCTCGTTTCGATGGAATTATTCATATTGCTCATTTGTGTTTCATTACCCTGTTAGGATTAAACTTCAATCACTTGTGTGTATGTACTCAGGACATGTTCTATTAGGTATATTATTAGAGAAGAGTGCATGCTCTTTTTATTTACAAAAAATAAAGTTTATAAAACCAAAAATTAATTTAATTTACTGGGGGTCGAATCAACGTTGGTATCGTCAGTTAGGAGGGAAAGATTTAAATTGTTTTATCAGGTTGTTATGAGGTTGGTATGACGTTGGTATAATGAATTGTGTTGTTTTGTTTGTATAACGTGTAGTTTGGACTTAAAAGAGAGATGTTTGATATGTATTGGCCATGAGCTCAAAGGAAAAGGATTTCTGGGATAGGGGGAGAGAAGAATAGTTTTCCCAGATGAAAATATTCAAAATGATGATAAGATATTAGGTATATACTTTTGGAATTTACAATAAAAATCGAATTTATAAACCAGCATTTTTGACCTTTTAAATGGCTTTGAGACCTATGTGCTCTTTATCAAAAAGTACTAAATATAAATATTAAGAGAGAGAGAGAGAGAAAGTTCTCCGCAGTAAGCTACCATAGCTCTCTTGGCAATATTTTGATTGAACTGAATAGACCCGCTAATAGACATTTTGCCAAAAATAGGATTGCCACATATAGTAGGAAAGACGAAAAGGGCCAACTAACATGTTTGTAAATGTTTTGTTGTAAAATGTTTTACATGTTTCGAATGCTCTTTCAAAGGTGAATATAATTACTTCCAAGTCCAAACCTCCCGCAGGAACCCTGAACCATCGATAAATCTCAACAACAGTCCAACGCGCAAACCGCACGACCAAGCAGCAATCCAAATAAAAAGGGAACTAACTAGACCTACAATTTAATTGATGCGACATGTTAGTAAATTACATGTAGAGAAATTAGCACACTTTTCATATTTATCAGACGAATTGATCTCTTGCAGTAAATAAGGGCAGTCATGTATCATTCGTTTAAATAGCTTAAATGCATGGATTGTTCATAGACCTTACTGTCATTTGTGGGATGGTCCAAAAAAGTGCAATAGTTCTGATCTTCAACTAATTTTAAGTTGAAAGACTTGTCAACAAATTAAAAAATGAGCATTAGTACAACACTTTGCTAAGTACAACAAAGTATGTATGGCATAATTTATAAGTTAACTTATGTGTGCAACCTATAAGAAATAAAGAAATAAATTTAAATTAAAAACAGAGAGATAGCAGGAAATTTCACACTAAAAGCTGGGGTCTCCCAGAAGAAAGACTCCAGTACCCATTAGAGTTCGATGGATTAAGCGTGTCCCTAAAATTCCCAAATAGAAAATCCAAGTCTTCGGATTCAGAGAGCTTTAAACCCGTTTCAGAAGTCAAACGCTCTATCCCTCTACCATGGGCTTAGCCGGAGGGAGGGGGTCTTGGGGTTCTACCCCCCCCCCCGAAATGAAATCCCCCCCCCCTGCGGGTGGAGGAATCAAAATTTAATGACTGGTTTTTTGCTTTAATTTTGTTTATTTTAGGTGAGATTTTAATAATAAACCATCACTTGCCCAAGCACAGCCAAGGGCTTTTGAGTTTAAAACCCCTTACCAGGGTGTTTTGAGTTTAAACCCCTAACCGGGGGTTTTGAGTTTAAAACCCATACCAGGGGGGTTTTGAGTTTAAAACCCACTACCAGGGGTTTTAGCAGTTAAATCCCCCTCTTCTATAAAACAAAACCAAAACAAAAGTGCAATCGACAATCCCCAAATTCCAAGAGCACAGTTAAGGAAGATTTTAATTTTAAAACGTCCTCCAAAATTTACGATTTATATTCCAGATGGTTTTGAGTTTAAAATCCCCTTACAGAACGTTTTGAGTTGGAAAACCTTTCTCTTTAATATTATTCTAAAGCAAACTACAGTTACCAAATTCTATGATCGTATCTAAATGGGGTTTTGAATAAAAAAAAACAACTCCAGAGATTTTTTAGTTTAAAACTCCCAACAGATTATTTTCACGATAAAACTTCCCTTTTCGATATAAAATCTAAAGCAAACAGTCTCCTAATTCCAAGAGCGTATTCAAGAAATATTACAAATTTCTACCAGTGGCAGGGCTCCATTAATAAAGTGCAGTGAATAGTCATCTGCCGAAATTGAAAAACACTAAATGTAGCTCAACAAAGATGGCTAAGAGAGATTTTAGGAGTCAGTTATAGAGATCGGGTCTAAATCAAGGAAACACTATGCCGAACTGGAAGTCGACCCCTTAGTAAGATTGTGACAGAGCGTCGCATGAGATTTGCGGGACATGTTCTCCGACAAAATTAATTACGCATAATAAACGTTGCGATGACATCCTATGAAATACAACTTGGCGCGCACATTCATGGAGGTCCTCAGAGCAGGTGGGAAGAGGCTTTAGACATTACCAGTGACAGATTTTTTTTGTGGAAACAGCTTGACGACAAAAGCGCCGAACAGCGCAAGAGGGTCTAAGTCAGTAAGAATAGCACATTAGGTTTTTTAAAATAAAACTTTTTAATAGCAGGAAAATGCACTGTAGGTACCTCAGAATATGCATTTTCAATACCAGAAATAGTGCTAGGCGGCGGGGCTCCGTCCCGCGCTGGGGGAGCTCCTAGCGCTCCCCCAGACCTCTTTTCCACTGACTCCATGAAGAAATTCTATGGCACAATAATCGTCTTCCGAAAGAATGATGGGTCAGAATGTAATAAAGATTATGTACACACACACATACATAACCCCCCCCCCCAGAAAAAAAATCCTGGCTACGCCCATGCCTTCTACCAATACAGCCTATGATTAAAGAAAACATTTACATGTTGTTGAATATATAATTAACATTTAAAAAAGTATTTTGCTATGTGGTATGTAGATTCTGCTGTCGCCACTTCGCAGCCTATGCTCCAAAGACTTAAAGTTAAAATGATTCTTAACTTAAATATCACCCTCTAAGTTACGACAAAAACTTAAACTGTAAAAAAGACATTTCTAGACACCGAAACAAAAAACACGCTATTGTTCGCTATTATAATTGCATTAGATTGTGGACAATTTGAAACTCTAGAGACTAAAGCAGCGACTCACATCAATATAACTTGTAATAACTTGTTTGGTGAAGGAAAAAAAACTGAATTTCTGTTAAAGAATTTAAATAATTTAATTATTTAATTTGAAAACTAAACTATACTGAACTTCTTGTAAAATATATAAAAAATTTAACAATAAATTCGAGGTGGTAAATTTCACAGGAACACTAAACCGTAGATAATCAGTGAAATGATTATTGGACATCGAAATAGGCTTGTCTCTGCTCTCTATAGTAGCCTATAACTCTCAAGGAAGATACAAATTACTTATTTTTGTTTTTTTATCATTATGATCAACAGGAGATCAATTGGCTATCTATTGGAATTATTTAGAAAATGAGTTCATTCCTTATCCCAGTTTAACTACGTTGGATCTGACTGATGAAATGGTTAAACAGGTAAATATTACTCCTTTGCTTGTTTCTTTAAACCCAGACGTAAACTGTGTTTGTATAAGCAACATAAGCTATAGCTCGTGGTTTTGACACGGCAGCTGCTTGTACAAACGATGTTACCCATTCGGTCAGCGGGCTATGCATAACTGTGCAATTATTTATTGGTACTTTCATTATTTGGACATCTAGATCTAGAACTAGACTTCTGATTTAGAACTCTGAAGATCTAGTCTAGATCTAGATCTACTTTTAGGTCTAGAATTTAAATGTAATCTAAGATTTAGGTAGAAATATTAACAAAGCATAAACAAATTATTAATAAACTTTTCGCACCTTTCAATTTAATAAACAACTCGGTTAACAAAGGCCGACTATGCAATGTTTTTGTTCATGTTTTTTTTTTCTTCATGTTTTTCTCTTCATTACGAATAAATGTTATATTTTTAAAAAAAATGGAACATTTTGTTCCCTGCCCCATCCTCCATCCCGACCCCGACCCCCCTCGAAAAAGAATCCTGGTTAAGCGAAGGTATACATCTACTACACTTTATAATATTCCATTAATGGGCCTTTAGATCGAGACTTAAAAGACATGCGTAACAATTTCCTGAACATTAAATTTTATTTAACTCCTGTTAATTAATAAAGCCTTGCATGCGTAAATTCTCAAACGCGATAGTTCTTTCAAGAATGCGATAATATTTTCAAAACCTATGTTGGGTCTAGGTCTAGGTTTCTAGCCAAATCTACATTTATTTACTTTTTACTGAAAAATTATAACAGCCAAATTAGAGTTTGCCCCATGTTGCCCTGGAGCTAGTAATTATTTTTTCAGCATTATACATTCATTTCTAGGAAATTCGTTGGAGCCGTTTTTGAAATAAGGCGCATCCAGCTTCCGGGTTCCATGAAGTTTTGACTTGAATAGAGGAATTGTAAAAAAAAAAAAAGCTAGGGCCTTGTCAAGTCTTAATCCTGTCTTGCATGTAAAGCAATTTAACAAACTGTCAAACAACGAAGAGCTAAGCAACTAAATGAGCAAGTGTTTCTTTTTACCTTCGATGGGGATAGTATGTGTATCACGATTATAATAACCAAGATTGTGTTATTAACTGGAAGTTTATTGAAGCCTCTATCCGTGCAGTGTATCTGCTATCAAGCTTTCTTCATCATCTTTCAGATAGAATGTTTATGTTGAGGTGTTTGTTAATAGAAAGTATGTTACTGTCATCGTTCTTCAATGGACTTACTCCTAGACCAAATATGTGTTTTTGTTCTTATGATAGTAAGGATCGCCGGTATGGACAGTATAGAGGGACTTTTTATGGTCCAACAAATATGCTGGGCAGGGCACGTATCTCGTATGGGGGACGAACATATGCCAAAAGCAGTCCTTTTTGGTGAGCTAAAAAGGTGGTCGACGTAATAGAGGCGCCCTACGGAAACGCTTCAAAGACCAGCTTAGGCGCCAACATAGCTGTCAAAGAAGAGAGCTGGTTACATGCTACTTCAGAATGAGACAGCTGGAGGTCACTCACTAAGGCCGCGGGATATACATTTGACGAGACCAAAAGTAAATCCGCTGCCGAGGACAGACGCAGACGGCGAAAAAAAAATCTTAATCGACCATCGGTGGACAATGATTATGCTTGCCCTGAATGTGGCTAAATATGTAGGTCACAGCTGGGACTGCATATCCACGGGGAATACTGTATTCCTCATGAATATTAGGGCTTGAAGACAGGTCTTATTATTTTTATTATAGTAAGGATCATTTCTGTGATTATATTTTAACATACAAATTTGCAGAACTACACCGTTTTAAAGATGATTCAAACTGCCGACCAATTTTACCAAGCACTGGATCTTAAACCAGTGCCAAAAGAATTTTGGGAGAAATCGGTGTTTGAAAAGCCGACTGATGTACCCCAATTTAAATGTCGAAATATACACTGGGACTTTAGAAATGGTAAAGATGTCAGGTAAATTTTTCAGGCTTTCTATTTATGTGGCAATCGATTTTAAATTGAAAATATCAAAGGTTGCATAACTTTGATTTTATAATGGTAAAAAATGTATGTCGATGTACTATTAAATCTTATATGTATAAGATAGATGTATAAATATGTATATATATATATAATAGAGAGAGAGAGAGAGAGAGAGAGAGATCAATCTTAGAAGCTATTTTTACTAAATTTGCGATTTCTAAAAAAAAGTCCCATCATGAGCCTGGGAAGGGGAAATGGATAAGATAAGATAAGATAATTTTTATTAGTCCAATCAAATGGAAATTCAGTTTGAGTACAATTGACCACCTCAGCGTAACTACTGTAACAGTAACAATATAGATGCAAATACGAACAACATTCAAAGAAGAAATACATACACACTTACAACCAGCTTTCTATGAACTTAGACTTCTATCTACTTCTCGATGACGACAAATGATCTTGTAACACTCTGACCGAAAGTGAGATAAAGGAGTTTTTCAATCTTTCTGTTTTAGTCCTAATGGAAAGGAGACGACCACTTCATTCAGATCTGATGTAACAGTGGTCTAATGGGTGCAGGTTGGCTTTAAGATTAGTGTGTGTTTTGGAAAGGCATCTTTCATGAAAAATCTCTTCAAGAGATAGTAGCTGTGTTCGAGTGATACTATTTGGTACATCTCTGCCTGTTGCCTCTTCTATGCTCTCTCTAAACTGGTGTATATATAATATTCCATTTTGTTTTTTATCTAAACACATAGAATGCAGATGTGCGCTACTGTTAAATTTAGTGACCTCTTAACAGCTCACAAGTTGATGGCTTGTATTCAATACATTCTTCAATTTGCTGATCAACCATTTGTGTTGCAAGATGACCCTAATCCAAGTAAGTCAATTGAAATAGTCTGCGGTCAATATATGTTAAATATCTGCCCTGTGCACTGCACGACATGGCGCACCATGTGTTGATAAAGAGAAGTCTATTTTCCGCCCAAACGAATAGGAAATAAAGAAGGAGTCTAGAGAACAGCGATTTAGAGGCTTTCTCAATTCTATCTGATGTCGTGTGGACCTAGAGCCACACCTTGAAAGTTTAGCAGAAAAGAAATGTGAACCTATAAATTAAGTGAACCAAAGACTTCACTGTGATTGCAAAGTCAGTAAAAACATCCATGGTCCTTTCCTACGTTTGTAGAGTCCTCTCCCTTAACTTTACTTATTGAAATAAATACGGTTGCGTTATAAGATTGGTAGCTTGGATGAGATCAGAATTTTAAAATCGACAGCTAAGTGCAAGTGTTTAAAATTGATTCCTGCTTTTTGTTTTCATATGACAAGCCCAGTAAATGCATCTCATTGCACTGTGAAGGAATGTAAAAGATGTGAGAACAACCTCATTGCACTGTGCAGGAATGTAAAAGTTGTGAGAACAACCTCATTGCGCTGTGCAGGAATGTAAAAATTGTGAGAACAACCTCATTGCGCTGTGCAGGAATGTAAAAGTTGTGAGAACAACCTCATTGCACTGTGCAGGAATGTAAAAGTTGTGAGAACAACCTCATTGCGCTGTGCAGGAATGTAAAAATTGTGAGAACAACCTCATTGCGCTGTGCAGGAATGTAAAAGTTGTGAGAACAACCTCATTGCACTGTGCAGGAATGTAAAAGTTGTGAGAACAACCTCATTACGCTGTGCAGGAATGTAAAAGTTGTGAGAACAACCTCATTGCACTGTGCAGGAATGTAAAAGTTGTGAGAACAACCTCATTGCGCTGTGCTGGAATGTAAAAGTTGTGAGAACAACCTCATTGCACTGTGCAGGAATGTAAAAGTTGTGAGAACAACCTCATTGCGCTGTGCAGGAATGTAAAAATTATGAGAACAACCTCATTGCGCTGTGCAGGAATGTAAAAGTTGTGAGAACAACCTCATTGCACTGTGCAGGAATGTAAAAGTTGTGAGAACAACCTCATTGCACTGTGCAGGAATGTAAAAGTTGTGAGAACAACCTCATTACGCTGTGCAGGAATGTAAAAGTTGTGAGAACAACCTCATTGCACTGTGCAGGAATGTAAAAGTTGTGAGAACAACCTCATTGCGCTGTGCTGGAATGTAAAAGTTGTGAGAACAACCTCATTGCACTGTGCAGGAATGTAAAAGTTGTGAGAACAACCTCATTGCGCTGTGCAGGAATGTAAAAATTGTGAGAACAACCTCATTGCGCTGTGCAGGAATGTAAAAATTGTGAGAACAACCTCATTGCGCTGTGCAGGAATGTAAAAGTTGTGAGAACAACCTCATTGCACTGTGCAGGAATGTAAAAGTTGTGAGAACAACCTCATTACGCTGTGCAGGAATGTAAAAGTTGTGAGAACAACCTCATTGCACTGTGCAGGAATGTAAAAGTTGTGAGAACAACCTCATTGCGCTGTGCTGGAATGTAAAAGAACTCCTACAACGACCTGCCCACGTCCAACCGCCGTCCCTCAAGGGGCCGTTACAGAAACAGCGTGCCCCGCACGGTTAGCCTGATAGATCAAAGGAAAATTACCGTCTGCATCTCTAGTCCGCGAGTCCTGAGTATCCGTGTCCACCGGAAGTGAACGCAAAACCAAACGTTTGAGTCTAACCCCGAGTCTCACCCCCTTCAGGAAGAATGCCGTATGCGAGGTGTGTGCTGTTTATTCTGGTCGGTAGAAAGGAACTCTTGTTCGCGTTTTCTGGCCTTAGGGTTCTAAATGCTTTTGCACAGCTCTAAATGATAATTTCTAATGAGAGGTACAAAAGGGTGGGTGAATACCTCCCAGATTTTTGTTAAAAAAAGGTGGATGATTGCAGAAGCAAAAGAAAAATCCAGAAGCAGTCTTTAATGCATCATGCCACTACACTAGCTGAGAGAAAGCTGACATGTCCACCCACAGACATTTTCAACGCCTTCCCCCCTAGTGTACAACGGCCCCAAACATACTCCAAAGGACCCTAACCCTCAACACTCCTGGGAAACCACAAATTCTAGACCTGTATGGTGACATGTATGAACTACGCAAACCGCAGTGTTTCTGTCCAGGGCTTTTAAAAAGAGAATTGAGCACTCACTGCAATGGAGTTTGATGATGATAATAATTATAAAAATGCTTATTACAACTATTTAAACTGCTTCAGGTTTCGAAATGGCTTTGGGAGAAGCCATGCTACTGTCAGTAAATTCACCTCATTATCTACATAGTATTGGGTTATTGAAGGAAGTCAGTGATAACAAAGGTAAGTATTTAAATTTATCCGCAACATCATTTCGGCTTTCAAGTTAACTTATCTGAATGTCATGGAATTGTCTAGTTTTCAGGAAAAAAATAAAACATTTCTTGATCTCCATATTACTAAACCTAGTATAGTTATAGACTCTTTGCTTTTCATTTCTTGATCTCCATATTACTAAACCTAGTATAGTTATAGACTCTTTGCTTTTCATTCTTTTTTTTAAATTTTATCAAATTTATGATGTTTAAAACATATACGTTTCACACGATTGTTAAACTTGTAGAATTACAGACATAATTTGATAAGGCAAGAGGAGCAAAGAAGTATAGTGCATTATTCAACAGACTTATCACAATGAGAAGACCCTCGTCACACTTGAAACAAAAGTACTGAGTGTATTTCCCAATGACAATGTCTGTCTACCCACAAACCAATGTGCCCAGAAGCCATCTCCTTCTAGTAATTTCAAGAGTTCAACAAAGCACACATTTCTTTGAACCATCAGTTACAGAACGACATGAATACAAGCAGCATAGATATTACAAGTCTTTAAAAAATGTTTTCCAAGGAGAAGAACTCTGCACTTACAACTATATCATTTAGGAATGTAGAAGTTATTTCTCATTTTCGATATCAAACAAAATCAATAATCATTTAATTAATTTTAAAATGGATTCATTTTTTTTTGTTAGGTACAATAAATGTTTCATGTGTCTACGTGTTTAAAGTTTCTATTTGATCCGAGAATGGGTGTTTAAGAAATAATGTGTACAATTATTCGTGATAAAACCCGATGTATTTAACCACATCTGTAAATACTGAAGGATTAGTTTACCGTGATGGTATCAAACAAAATAATTAATAACCAGTAATAAATGGACTAATTGATTAATTTTTAAAAAAATTGGTTCCTATACTGTCTACGTCAATGAAGACATCAAAGTTTCAACTTGATCCGAGAAGATGTGTGGGAGAAATAACTTTTGTAACAGACAGACAGACAGACAGACAAAGTGAGTTGATATAACTTTGCAAAAAAGTTTGAACCACTGACGGACAGCTTTATAATGCACCGCTCGCCTCAGAAACATACATATTCCTTTACATTTATTCTGACCGTTCTTTGAGTTCGATTATATTAAAATCAATTACTCCTTTAGAAAGCTGTAGGTGGTTTTTTATTATCTCATTCTATGTGTGTGTGTGTGTGTGTGTGTGTGTGTGTATGTGTGTGTGTGTGTGTGTGTGTGTGAGAGAGAGGGAGAGTAGAGAGAGAGAGAGAGAGAAAGAGAGAGAGAGAGAGAGAGCAGCTTTTCAATTTTGCAAGGAGACTTTTCATTGAGTTTCCCCTAAACAGTTTCTCTAGTCCAGTTGATCAGACTGCGCACAAAAGTGTTTCTGTTGTTGTTTGTTCGTATTTCTATTTAACTCGTTACTGAATCAACTAATTGAAGTCTCTTACGGAAATACCCGTTGTGTCTATAAATGCCTAATTAATTTACAAGATGATTGTAAAGAAACAAGTTCCTTTAATTGTGAGGTGCCTTTTATTGTTAACTTTTTAATAGTAACATATGTACCAGGCGAACATTATATACAAAACAACGTCCACACGAGATAACGTCATCCTTCTTCTTGTTTTCAACTGTTTACAACACACTCGTGACTTCCCGAAAGTCCCTTAACTCCCAGGTACCCAACACTTGACCGTGTGTCACGGTTGACCACACATAGTAACCAATTATAAGAATTACCACGGTTTTAACTGTATACACAATGAGCTAGTAATTCATATCCCAAAGATGTAATGTACACTGTCACTTTTCTAGGAAAAAAAAGTTGAACCCGTTTTTTCGTGTCCAGGTTCCACCTATGATGGTGTCCTAATCCCTTGAAGAGTTTGTTGGTAATATGGATTGGGCTAAAACAAAACACAAGAAAACACTGAAGGTAACAGTGTTGTTTACTAGACCTTACTTTTATTGGCTTCGCCGTTTTCTAGACTCTATTGCTTTCTCCAACAGAACTGGAACTAAACAGCTTGATGACTTTGGCCCTGAAGATCATTTCCTTTCTTCCATTCGGTTACTTGGCTGACAAATGGCGTTACCAAGTGTTTCAAGGGGAAACAACTCAAGATAAATACAATAAAGAGTGGTGGAACTTAAGGTAAATGTAATTAACAATAAATGTACTACACTGTGCAGTAGAAATAATCTGTCAAAAAAGTCTTTAACAGATCTTGAGGAAATTGGAGAATTCGTTATTTTATATAATTCAGAAAAATGCTAAAGTTGGCATAACGAAATAAAACAAAATCGATTTTAGTTTCGATATTCTTTGAAAAAAAGATAGCAAGATAACTACTGAACAAGTCCAGTCTTTCACTTCTCATCCGAACCAAAGAAGTCATACTCCTGGACTACATGGAGAAAAGTATGAGAAGTAATACGCGTGGCATTTATATTTTCTTACAGACTGGATTTGTTTTAATATTTTGTCATTTAAACTTGCGTTGTAATTTTTTTTTGGTACTAAAATAGCTTTAAAATTCTATTTGACGTCAAGTGATATCATTATAATGTCCGTTAGAATAAGCAATGGTAAATATATATATATGTATATATATATATATATATATATATATATATATATATATATATATATATATATATTTATATATATTGAAATATACTAGACAGATATTACCCGCTGCCCACGAGTCTTAACTTGCGTATTGCTGATGTAGTCACTGATATAGTGCATTAGAAACAATTAAAGAAAATAATAATGTTATAAGTAAAGCGAATGCATGAATTCATGAATAAAAAAATATTATGAATGGAGCTAAAAATAGCTAATTGACCTGAATTTTAATTTTTTATGAAATTATTGGCGATGGAATGAAGATCAATGTAAAAATGCTTTAGAAAAACAAATTTGAATGTTAACTTGATTAAAATATGAAATGAATGGACTATAATTAATATGTACATGTGTTTAATTATAAAACTATCTTTGTGAAGAGAAATTCTATCATCTTTGAGTTGATATAGAGTTTTAGACCTAGGAATAGAGAGAATAACATTTCGCGTAATGTCTAATGAAAGAATGTTCGTCAGTTATTCGAAATTCACAGATATAAGGAACGAATTAATGTAAAAATGCATTTGAAACCTAAATTTTAAGGTATATATTTTGTATTTTCATATGTCAAAGTAAAAAACTATCTGCGCAAAGTGTAAATTCTAAAATTAGATCTAGATTCTTATCATGTAAATATGGTAAACATAGCCTAGATAGATGAAGTTATAATGCTTTTGTGAGCTTGCGCTCCCTGAGCTAGTTTTATATATATTTTTGTGTATTCTATTTTTTTATAGGCTAGTGCCAAATGTATTATTTGTACTTCCGCTTTTTGTGTAAGTTAGGGTGGGGTGTATAAAAAAATTCGCCACGCTGTTTTAAAAACAGTTCAGTGTACAGTTGACCAGTGGTCAGTATAGTATGTCTGTGTGACAGCCGAAGATCTTTGTGGTCTGTCGTGTACTTATTTTTATTCCTGTACCTGGGACGGTCTGTAAGTTTGCTATTGTTACTGCTTTTAGCTGCATAAAGTAACTGCTGTTTGAACTGTTGATTTTAACTGTTCTAAGCTGCTGTTGTAGATTTATTTTGTCTCTGTAGATACTAGTGTAGTGTTGCCTTAGAGTTCTATTAGTAAACTTAGTTATAGTCTGTTTCTGTTCTTATTGAATAGATCTACTAATACTATAGTAAGGTACTAACTAAGGTGCTCTTGTTTTAGTTTTAGTTATGAGTTGGTTGTAGTAGTAGAATATTGTAGATCTAGACTAGTTTATTGTAGTTTGTTAGTGTAGATCTAGGTCTAGACTAGTGTAGTAGTTGTAGTGATTTAGTTAGATAGTTGGGTTGATCAGTTTGTGTTAGATAGTTTGTTAGTGTTTGTAGTGGTGTAGATTTAGGGGGTTTTAGTTAGTTGATGGGTTCAGTCGTGGTGGTTAGTCAAGTTAGTGTATATATTATATTTTATTATTGATTTATTTTTGCATATTATATGTAAATAAAGTTTCGTTTGTTTATTTATCCAAACTAAAGTTAGTTATCTTGTTTTCCTTTAGTTTAGGTTAGTTATAGCTAGTTGTCTGGTTACTTAGGCGACTCTAGCCCCTTGGTCACCATACCGAGGTGCACAGATTGAGCCCACCCAGTAGCGTTAACATCTGCCTACTGTTGGTAAATTTTAATGTTGAGCAGTAAGAATAGGTGTCTCCCACTCGCGCCTGCCTGACCTGCTCACACTTTCATAGCGTTGGTCAACTTTTTTTTGGAGGGTCTCAAGTTTATTTTAGGGCTACAAAACACTACGGTCTAAGTTAGTACACAAGGAACATTTCTGCCAAGTTTTATCAAGATTGGTCAAACGGTTTGATTTCTATTCGTAACATAGATACAAACGCCTTACTTTCTAATATATATATATATATATAAATGGAAGAGAATAGTAGTTGGTTGTTCTTTTGCTGCCTAATATCTTGCCCCTCTGCCATACCCGACTCCTGAGGAATCTCTATCTAGCCCCTTGCCCCTCCCCGGCTCCTAACGTAGTTGTGTCTAGCGTCAAGCTCTATCCTACTCTTAACGTAGTACTATTCAGCCCTTCGGCAATACCAGGCTCCTGTCGTTGTGCTATCCGGCACCTGGACATAATTACCCATATGGCATAATGAGGCCACTGAGGATCAGTTACCTTGAGCTCGTGAATGTTAGGTTGTAATGCAGGTCTGTGACAGACAGAACGACTTTCAACATGACTCTATACATGCGATAGATTTAACAAGTTTTAAATCAATGAAACACAAATCTCATCATCATTCAATTCTTCGTTAACATTCTATAAAATTAATATTTTTTTTTAGATCAAGGCATCATAATACATAATATATATATATAGCTCCTCCTTTGTGGTCGAAGATGAGCACATTTATCATTTCCTATAGGCTCCAAGATGACTGTTATTCCAATCCTCGCTTTAAAAAGCCGGCCGCATACGTGGCATGGGTGGGTTGGTTCAATTGCAGATAAGCCTGCTTGTTCTCTCAGCTTTTTGTTGGTTCTGCGCTCTTTTGCCCTGGCCACTCTTCTTGCTTCATATCTTAAGACTCCGAGACTCACAGCTTCACGCCATGAGGAGCGATCGAGAGCTAGTGCTTCCCTGCCGTGAATGTCGATATCGCATTCCTTGAAGAAGCTCTTGAGAGTGTCTTTATAGCGTTTGTATTGGCCTCCATGGAAGCGCTTTCCTGCACACAACTCCACGTACAAAGGTCGTTTGTCTGGCATGCGGACTACATGTGATCTAAGCACCACCAATGGATAAAGGTAACCAAAAGGATATAAGTAGTATTCCGACAAGTTGATCCTGGAACCTTACATAATGCTAATTCTTCTTGTAGATCTACTTGTGATTCGTTGTTCTAAGCTCTTGATAAGTACATCTGGTGGTGGTTGGGGGAAGATATGAACCATGAATAGTAAAATTCACTTTTTATAATCATATTGGTTAACATAATTATGTTAGCTTTATTGAACATCCACAAGAGGATTTGATAATAATTTAAGAAAAACACAAAGCATTTAACACGATGGGTCAAGAACACAAATTTTATATTGCGACCCAACAATATTAGATCAGTTGTGCTCATCTTCATTACGGTATGTATTATATAGTACTTTAAAGTCTCTTATTATGTTCCTAAATTTGTTTATTTTATGTTATTAAACAGGTGTCAGTATCAAGGTATTTATCCACCTGCACAAAGATCATCGGATGACTTTGATCCAGGAGCTGCATCTTGGATTTCATCGCATACGTCATACTCAAAGTATGTATTTATGTATGTATGTATGTATGTATGTATGTATGTATGTATGTATGTATGTGAGTATGTATGTATGTATGTACGTCCCTCATAGAAATCAAAACTCTGCATATATGTTCCTTAGATCCTGGCGGAGACTGCAGTGTATATGTAATGGCCCACCCATAACCGGAGGACCCCAAAATAATATTTTAAAAAATCAACTACATAAGTAATAACCCAAACTGGGTAATATCGGCTAGTAATATATCAATCTAAATAAGGTTACAAAGACAGTACGTGTGGAAACAAAAACTGAAAATCGGCCCTCGAAGTGGTCCACCCAGGCAGGTAAATAGGAGGTGGGTGGTAGTTTCAGAATGAAATTCTACCAAAGACAAATGACAGAAAATAATAAAGAAAAAAGGTTGACAGATCATGTGTGGTACCCCAGCGGCCCAAAGGATAGGAGAAAGTGAATGTGAAGTTAGATGTGAACCTGGCCGTACTGATGTCTTATGATTAATATCTAATATCTAATTGATCTAATTGTTTTGTAAAGGGTCAATCTCTTATTCCTCAAGAATAAAACATTTGAGTTATGGAAGGATCTCCCCTGATAAAGAGTCTCACGTGTTTGTTACTACTAATAGTGAATAATTCTAATAGTGGTGTATTTTTATGAAAAAACTGTTTGCATAAAAGATTTAAAAAATTAGATTTTTCACTTTCAGAAAATAAAAAAGTAGCCGTTTCATCAGAACTTTGAATGGTCTAAAATATTATGATGTTGAATTTTCACTATCTTTTCTAGTATACGAGACCCAAACGGGACGGACGGACGGATAGACATTCCACACAGCGTCTTTTCTCCTTTCGGGAATCGCTAAAAATTAGAAAAGCTGATTGATGATAGGATTTCATGATTTTTAGTAGCTTGCTAAGTTTAGCTAATAAAAACCATCTTATAAAAAGCCTCCTGTAAAGGAACATTTTTTTTTTAATTATAATTGAAAGACGTTTTGTTTTCCTACAAGTACAGCATGGTTAAACTTCTACACCATTTGAACATTTCAAACTCTTGTAGTCATTCAAAGCAAAATCACCTTTTTGTACTTCTGTTGTATTTTTTCAACAGAATGTTCGTAAGCTATATTTTACAGTTCCAATTTTATAAAGCGTTGTGTGACATATCTGGCTATGAAGGACCTCTACACAGATGTGACATTTCTAAAAGTAATGCCATTGGTAAAAAACTGAGGTTAGTTTGATTCCTTTTATAAATATAATTCATGCATATTGAGGCTAGTTAGGTCATTCATGCCTATTGAGGCTAGTTAGGTCATTCATGCCTATTGAGGATAGTTAGGTCATTCATGCCTATTGAGGCCAGTTAGGTCATTCATGCCTATTGAGGCCAGTTAGGTAGGTAACGAAGTAAGAGAGCTTTTATTTGGGCACAAAAGTGAGAAATACCGCTATGCCAACTTGAAAATACAAACAATAGCTTAGGGTATTAACACTTCTTAGATCTAACATTCTTAAATTTATTGATAAATCCATATTGTATAACCGTCTGTATTCCTTATATCTAATACAAATTATTCGTCCAAGGAAAATTAGTAATGTTTTAATGGTTTACAAATGTATTGCTTAGTTTAAATTTTTAGTTGTTTGTTCAGGCTTCTGCGCGGTGTTGATGCTTGTAGATAGATCTAGTGTAGATCTACGTCTGACTGGAGGTAATACCGAACTAAAAACTACTTCATTAACACTGGCGAAAAGCCGAAACAAACAAAATATGTAGTCGACGCTGATGCTGTTTACAAATCCATTTAATTACTAAGAAGGGAATCGTCCTATGTCAGCTATGTCCGTTAATCCGTATCTATATTCTACTGCTCTACACAAAGCATCCTCTTTCTAGCGTCACTAAGAGCGTTCTTGTTTTTTAAAGATCTGTCACGTCATTTGTCGCTAAGTAAAACTTTACCCTTATTCCCGAAACAAATAACTAATTCCTAATCATGTCATAACAACTCCTCCCCCTCCCGCTAAAAAAAATTGCCAGTCAATTTTTTATCTACTGTCTTAGTCTTACATTGTGCAAGGGCCAAAATGTAGGGAAACATAAAAGACAACACAACTTGAGTCT
Organism: Biomphalaria sudanica; assembly: GCA_036873155.1. Classification (NCBI taxonomy): domain Eukaryota; kingdom Metazoa; phylum Mollusca; class Gastropoda; family Planorbidae; genus Biomphalaria; species Biomphalaria sudanica. The sequence goes on along the minus strand of JAZGLO010006565.1, from coordinate 16,937 downwards.
TGATTTCGGTTTCAACTTCTTCATCATTGTCCCCAAACTCAAGTTGATCTGAACACATATTTCCCTCAAATGTCACAACGTGATACTGTCCAATGTGATGTGCCATAGGTGACCGCAGACATAGGTGTCTAGCTTATACTTTATCACATCACGTTCCCAGATGTTACACCTCTTTCCCTCACACGTCAGGACAGACATTTTACCTAATATGACAAATTGACATTTATCAATTATCATTCTCCCACTATACACCTAACGTTCGTTCGGGCATTTACAAGTGTATTTTATTTCCTCTCTCCACTTACTTGTCCCAGCGCGACCTAACTCTTTACTGATGTATGAGCATGATCAACAACAAGGAATAACTTATAAAACTTACTTTCCCTTGATATCAATACCTCGTCGCCTTATAAATGCCCTATCTATTCATACGTCCATACATACAATTCATACATATTAATATTCATACATAATAAATAACTAACATGAGTCAATCTAATACTAACTAATACTACAACAACATAATACCCATGTGACTACTATCCCACTCGATTACTTAAATTAAACAAAATCAGCTGTGTTCAAGTTATATCCCCTATCTCAACGTAACTCGAGACAGCATGTCCGCCACTATATTGATACTTCGCTTATTGCCTTTATTTCAAATTTGAAATTCTGTAGTATCAGGAACCATCTACATATTCTCCCATTCTTCATGCTTTTCTGTTGCATGAACTGGAGAGGCTTATGATCAGTGAGCAAACAAATTCTTTGCCCAACAAATAACTTTCCAACTTTGTCACCACCCATACTATTGCAGAGCCTCCCTTTCCACTACACTATATCTTCTCTCCGCTTCTGACAGTTTCCTGCTGACATACGCTATTGGATGCAGGCACTCATATTGTTGCATTAAACATCCCCCTATAGCGTTCCTGACGCATCCGTTGATACGTAGAACACTTTCTCCTTGTCCGGCAGTCTTAGTATCAGATCAGTGAGAAAACCTTTTTAATCTTTTCTATTGCATCCCTGCACTCCGAGTCGCATGTAACTTTCTGTGGTTGCCCTTTTCTCAGCAAATTATTTAGCGGGTTCACAATTTCTGCCATGTTCCTGATAAATTTCCTGTAATAGTTTACAGCCCTAACAAACTCTTAACCTGCTTCTGAGTTGTAGGTGTCTCCAGTTCCAATATCTTTTAATGTTTTCTCCCACGGGACTGATGACGTTGTTTTTAACCCTGTGACCTAAGAATGTTATTTCTTCCAACCCAATTTCTACTTTCTCAGCCTGTATGGTCAATCCGTTCTCTTGTATTACTTTAAAGATATCTCTAATACCTTTTAATGGTCATCCCAATTCTCATGAAATATACATATGTCGTCCAGGTAACATATGACGTTCTGCCTATTACCGATAACCGTTGCCATCATCCTGTTAAACGTAGCAGGGGCGTTTATCAGTCCAAAGCTCATACAGTTCCATTGGAACGTCCCGTACGGCGTCGTGAATGCTGTGTATGGTTTCGCCCTCTCAGTCAGTGGCACTTGCCAATATCCCTTCGTTAAATCCAGCTTAGTGAAGATTTTAGCATTCGATAGTTTGTGCAATATATCGTCGATATTTGGCATAGGATACGGATCGAATTCCGTTATTTTATTCAACTTCCTATAATCCACACAAAGTCTGATATCTCCATTTTTCTTCTTTACTACCACTATTGGTGAAGCGTATGGAGAGACTGAAGGTTCTATAATCCCCAGCTTCAACAAACTGTCTATTTCCTTCTTCACCTTTTCTTGTAGATGTAATGGAACTCTGTACGGTCTCATGAAGATGGGCTTATCTTCCATTAACTTTATATCATGGCTGATAACGTTCGTCTTCCCCGGTAAACTCGAAAAAATTTCTTTGAATTCGTAGACCATGTTTTTTATATCTCTTGCTTTCTCCTGCGACAAGTTCTCCAAGTTCAGTTTTTTCCCATGTTTGATTCTTATTCACTTCCAGCAGCGGTATATCTTTAATATCGTTGTCGTTGTTCTCCTCTTCTATTAACACTAGTAAACATTCTTCTGCCTGTTCTTCAAGTGTTTTCCTCTATATCTCTTTCCATATATCCGTTCAAATTGTTTATGTGGTGTGTTCTTACTTTACCATTAATGTCTACTTTGTAATTCACTGCGCTTGTCTTGTCAGTAATTGTGTACGGCCCTTTCCATTGCTTGCCTATCTTGTTCTTCAAATCATTCACCAGAATCAGAAACTTTATCTCCGATCTCTAGAGTTCTCATTTGTCTTTTTCGTTCACCCTCTCCCGTGTATTGTGTTTATATCTGGAGCTGTTGTCGTATGCTTCCTTCCAGATTTGCTTCAGATCTAGTACTGCTTCCTCCTCTTCTGTTTCAATGACGTTTGTTATAAAACTCTCCTTAAAGATTTGCATTTCGTCCCGCGGTTTTCGTCCATAGACTAGTTCGTAGGGTGAGAATTGTGTGGCTTCGTGTACATTATTCCTGTGTGCAAAAAGTACGAAATTGATGTACCGATCCCACTGACTCTGGTTGTTCCGAACAATTTTGGCCAAAGCCCTTTTAAGATCCCCGTTGAACCGCTCACAGGTCCCGTTTCCTTCTGCGTGGTAAACTGATGACGTCATATGCCGCATGCCTGCCTGCTCCATCCAATTCTTAAATTGTTCCGACCGGAACTGAGATGCGTTATCCGTCAGCAATATCTTCGGCATCCCGTATCGGGTTATCCACTTTTGTGTTAGGCCGTTAATTATGTTCTCCGTGTCTATATTAGACAATGCCACCGCTTCGGGTACCTAGTGAACATGTCGATTATTGTTAGTATGTATCTGCTGTTACTTTCCGTTTTAGTCAATGGACCTATAATGTCGATGGCTATTTTCTGGAAAGGTTCCGTTGGTTCGTCCATGGCCTGCAACGGTGCCCTTACCTAGCCGTCCCTTAGCTTCTTTCTTTTGACATATGTCACATGAGCCTACGTACTTGGCAATAGTGGGTTTTCATGTTCGGCCAAAAGAAATGCCTGGACAGGTTTTTGAAACACTTCTTTGTCCCGCTATGTGCCGCCATGTTATTGTCGTGTACAATCACAAGCGCGTCTTGCCAATACTTCTGGGGAAGTACCAACTGTTTCACTTTCCTCCCATTCAGCATTGTCTGTCTAAACAGTATATCATTTTCAAATTTGAACTTTTCCATTGGATTATTATTCTTCTTGTCTTCCACCCTGGCATATATCCTCCCAACTATGTTATCCAACTTTTGCTCCTGTGCAAACCTGGGTATTTCCTTTGTTTCTTCCAAGTCCTCCTGCTCTTCTTTAATTGAATCATTTTCTTTCATTTCTGCTAGTTGGTTGTTCTCGAGTCCGTTTCCCCTTGGTTGTTCCATCACCTCCGTCGATTCACTCTCTATGCTATTTTCCTGCGCCTCTGCTTTCCTTATCCCCTGCGCTCTTGTCATTACCATGTTGCTCTCGTATGGCGTAGTGTCCGTGTTCTGGTTCATCTGTTTTTATACTTGTTTGTGCCATGCTGCTAGCTCCTCTGCAGTGCACTCCTTCACTCCTGGTATATTGCCAATTAACATGTCTTGTCTCATCTCGGGCATTGCGACTCCCTCGCAGTATCCTGTGTAGAATGGCGTCTCAATGAAGACCCTAAATGCTTCAAATTCCTTGATGCTTCCGTCAGCAAACTCTACCTTCCTCTGGTAACCTCTATAATCTTGTGGTTCAATCAAGTTACTCCCTGATACGATCGTGTTACAGCCACTATCGCGGACCGCCCGTACCGGCCGCTTATTTATAAACCCTGGGTAAAATGTGAAACTATCACTGTTCCCCTTCACAAAGTACACCCTGTTCACACCTCTGGGTTGCTGCTCTCTGCTTTTGCTTCTATTTTCCTTATTTCTATTATTACTGTAGTTATTGTAACCCCTCTGATTGCTGTAATTGTTCCTACCACTGGCCCTGCTCTGTGACCTCATGCAGTTCACTGCAATGTGCCCTTTCCTTCCACACGTATAACATGTCACTCCTTTAGCCATTCCGTTAGTAATATTCCCTCTGACGGTTGGTGGCTCTCTCCCTCTGCTTCTACCCCTATCCTTGTTCTCCTGTGTGTATCCCACCAAGTCAATATTTTTCCTGTCTTTATTTGAAAGTGGGTTGCTGGGATACGCCTTTTTATATGTTCTTATAATTTCTGTCACTTCGTCCAACCACCTTTGGGTTCCTTTCTTTGACAAACGACTGCAGCTGGAGATCGCATTTGTTGAGAAAGTTATCAACCAGAATAAAGTTCCTCAACCCCTCGTAGGTGTTCTCCACATTCTCGAATCCGAGCCATTTAGTGAAGAAGTCCTTCTCTGAGTTGATAGTTGTTGTGGATCAACTTGGCTGGATGGAGTGTTTTCGTAATACTTCTTTCGGAATGTTGCCGCGTTGTGCCCGTATGCGTTTAGCAGTTCCTTCTTTAGCACCTGATAGCTGTTTTGCATCGAGTGATCGTGGTTCTGGCAAATCGTGAGGGCTTTCCCATGCACGAAGTCCAACAAGATTTCGGACCACTCCCTCTCTTGGACATTAAACTTTGCTAGTTTAATCTCAAAGCGTTTAAGATAGTCGCCGATGTCGTCCTTGTCTTCCGCAAAAGGTTGTATTTTTTTTTTCATCCATGCGGCGCTACTATGCTTTCTATGTTGGCACTATTGTTGCTGTTCCCTTCGATGGCACACTTACACCAGCCTCTATCCTCATCTGCTCAACTTGAATTCTCACTTTTCTGTCCGCCTCTTCTCGATGCGTTCCGCTTCTCTGACTTTTTCCCGTTCTACACGGTCTGCCTCTTCTTTTTCTTTTTCCGTTTCTCTGACTCGTTCCCGCTCTCTGCGATCTGCTTCTTCTTTTTCCTTTCTCTCTGGCCTTTTCCGCTTCTCTAACCTTCTCTCTCTCTAGGCGTTCTGCTTCCCTTAATTCTCTCCTTCTCCAAGCGCTCTGCTTCCGCCGCCACCATCTGCTGCACATAGGCAGTTAGTTCTTTGCCTCGCAGTTCTAATTCTGTTTTGGCTTCATGAATTAGCTTTTTTCTAAATTCTTCTAGGTCGTAACCTGAAGTAGTTGCCATATTCCTTATTTGTTACTTTATCCTACGTTATGGTACCTCATATACCAACAAACAAAACCCTTGGCGTCTAACTACCAACTTAGACTAATAACCACTTCTACCCTTTCTCAAGATACACTTAGTATCCTTGGGTACAAGTGTGTAGGCTACACTTTGACCCAACTGAATACGATGTGCGACACACGCACCCTCAACCGACAACGTGTTACTCAACACGAGTGGCCGGTAAATAGACCAACCTGTCTATTTACAAATACCAAAAATTACAAATGGGCAATCAGGCTTCACCTCGATTGTTCCCCAGATCTAGTCTAGATTACGCTAGATCTTAGTTACTTCTTACCTGCTTTCACAGCCAGGAGTGTATATAACTTACAACTCATACAAATAAACTATGAAAATAAACTTAAATACGATAAACACCAAACTATAGATCTAGTTTTAATGAATGAGACTTTCGTCTGACAGTAAGACTTAAGACGGGAGTATTGCAAACAATTAATACATGACGTTACTAACAAATGCTTAACTAAATGATTCACACTCACATACAGGACGCATTAACAGCTAAACATATATATGGACCTCTTGCTAGATTACACCTAATTTTAAGGATATCCCCAATCCACCACGATTTAACCTGGTAGTGATAATCTAGCGAGTGGTCACTTCCCTACAGACTCTAGTTATTCTAAGGAGAAAGTAGTTAAATAACACTTGACTTATCTGTCTAAGAAGCGGCGATAACTCCACAGTCAGTCTCGGGTCCACTCTTCCTACGCTAATGTCTGTCCCGGCGGCAAGGCTCACGGCGATGTCTTCCCTAACGGTGAGACAAGAACAACGAACGTTTCGGCTCTCCAAGGTCCTTCAGTACTGGTCTGCAATGGCTCCGGTTCTTCGGTGGTACGGCGTCTGGTTCTGGTGTTCACGGTGATCTGTCGTCTGGCTCCGGTTCGTCGGTGGCGTAGAGTCTGGTTCCGGCTGCTGGTTCCGACGCAGGTACGGTTGGTTCCAGGTGGTCGTCTGTCCAAAGTGAACCTGTAAACGGTCCAACTATTAACACAGCGACAAGTCAAAGTCCAGTGCTAAACTACCGGTTATCTGGCTATCTAACGTGTAGCACAGAATTCAGCCGAGCTGTAGATCAAATTAGCACTACTGTACTTAAGTGCCGTAGGCAGTACGATGTCTCCTACGTCAAAAGTTCTTTGGCGTGACCCCAACGGTCGATCTTGGCCTTGCAGACGGTGACCTTCACGTTCGTTCTCACTATGCCGGGCAGGCGATATCTCTTCAGTACGGAATCGACAGGACGGTTTTCTTCCCTCCACCAAAACTGTAGCCCTTCTCGATACAAGCTTCAATACGATGCACAAGTATGGGCATTTACAAATCACAACTGTAGATCTAGATCTATATTTCGTTACCTCCTAGTTCTACGAGTCCAGGATCTCACTGGCTTTCCTTCGCCGACGTGGCCGTATAATCAGGGTCTAGCTGCAGACTAGGCCGATGACGTTAACTTCTGCCTCCTCCTAACAGAGGGCTTCTATTCTTCTTGATGTTGCTGCCAGTAAGCTCCGAGTCGGGGGTCGCCACGTTGTTCAGGCTTCTGCGCGGTGTTGATGCTTGTAGATAGATCTAGTGTAGATCTACGTCTGACTGGAGGTAATACCGAACTAAAAACTACTTCATTAACACTGGCGAAAAGCCGAAACAAACAAAATATGTAGTCGACGCTGATGCTGTTTACAAATCCATTTAATTACTAAGAAGGGAATCGTCCTATGTCAGCTATGTCCGTTAATCCGTATCTATATTCTACTGCTCTACACAAAGCATCCTCTTTCTAGCGTCACTAAGAGCGTTCTTGTTTTTTAAAGATCTGTCACGTCATTTGTCGCTAAGTAAAACTTTACCCTTATTCCCGAAACAAATAACTAATTCCTAATCATGTCATAACAGTTGTTATTTAAAATTGTATTACTTTGATCAAAATTGTGTTTTTGATTTATCAAAGTTTTTATCGGACCCAGAAAAATAGGATGTAAATTTTGTGTTGTGTAGTCCATCCGTCTGTTACGTTAAAAAGATTTCTCAACTACAAAAGGTAGCTAAAATACTATTTCACGAGAGTCAGCATTTTACAAATTTTGCGTGTAAATGCTATTTTTGTGTGTGCATAAAACCATTTGCTTAAATAGTTAAATATGTCAATAGTTTTACTGTATAATGGTCTATTAGAATACACACCATAAAAGACGTATATAAAATTTACTTTTAAAGAAAGGGGGGACGTTTTAGTTGACAATGTAGAGAAAGATAAATAGATTTTTACTTTATTCCAAAATATTCAATATACAGATAGTTGGTGTAAAGTTTTTAAAAAAAATACTAAGATGTTTATTGTGTATTCCAAAAGTTACTAATGGTTCACATATATTTTAAAAATCAAAATAAGTATCCAAATTGTCGAAATATGTATACATATATATTTGCTGAGGAAAAGAGAACAACGCTGGCAGAAGAAAAACGCCAGAGAAGAAAAGCAAGGCAAACGACACTAGCTTCAGCTGAAATAACCTACCCAGTGTGCGGTCAAACATTCCGGGCTCACATAGGTCTCACCAGCCACACGAGGAGGCATAAAACCCCAGTACAAAGCCCTCAGCCCCCTGGATGACAAAGTGGTCATCATCGAACCACGATGGACGAACTATATATATATATAGTATATTGTCACGTATTATTATCAAAGATATTATTTTACTTCATAGTTATTAATAATAACTTAGGTCGAGGTTGAAATTTAAATCTAGGTCGCCTGGTTTTTCCAATGACGTAGTGATCACACTTATAACGCTTGGCAGAAAATTATCTGATTGGTTTTAGAAATAAGTTGATGGGTTATGCAATTATGTTAATTCTGAGGTCAAGACAGACACGAGGGCAGAACAAAGAAGCGGTATTAAAATCGAATTGATTTAGTTTCAATTTTCTTTTACTTTAATGTAGGCCTATTACTAAAAACCAACAAAGTAGGTTAAGACAATTACATTTAAGAAATATGTGTCATACAAAAAAATATATAACAGACCCAGTCGAGATACATTCGTTCTTATACATAAACAAAAAAGCGACAGACACGTGATCCTATTCTTTCCTTTATGTCAACACACAAAAAGAAGAGTGAAGTTAAAGTTAAATGAAATGAGTTATTGGCATGAATGATGAAAGTGTTCGGTAAGCCTACCAAGCAACATTATCACGTCAGTAGCATATTAGCCCTGCAAAGGTTTATTTTGTATAGGTTGAGGTAGAATTGTGTTTGTAGGGTAATTTTTAGCTCAAAGCTTCATATATTTATGCTAATATTTTAAAACCTGTTTTGTACAGTGCATTGCTAACCTAAAATATGACATAGGGGGATCTTTCGACAGTACAAAGTATTAATAGATACACAAACACTCTTTCTGATCTATTTTATTAATTTTATTTTTTATTTGTTGTACTTAGTAAGATGTTAAAGCTTGGGGCATCCAAGCCTTGGCCTGAAGCTTTGGAAATATTGACTGGTAAGAAGGCATATGACACTCAGCCTCTGATGGATTATTTCAAACCTTTGATGGAGTTCCTAAAACAAGAAAATGGTCAAGAAAAGGTCGGCTGGGAGACGAATTGTCCACTCAATAATAATTAAAATTACAGCAGCCGACATAGTTATTGATGAGCAGTACATTAGACTCTACGAGACAATTAAAGACATATTACTTTGGCATAGACACGATACTTAATTGACATAGTCATGACACTTAATTGACATAGACACGACACTTAATTGACATAGACACGACACTTAATTGACATAGTCATGACACTTAATTGACATAGACACGACACTTAATTGACATAGACACGACACTTAATTGACATAGTCATGACACTTACTAGAAAATTGAAATGCAAGTCAAAATAAAGCCAATAAAACCCCATGTTCTTGTGTTGTTATTTACTTTGCTTAACAAATCATAATAACTAGATCTAGAGAGTTCAATGGCTGAGTGGTATAGCGCTTTGTTTCCGAGCCCAGAGGTCCTGGATTCAAACTCCTGTGGAGAGAGCGTCGAAACAGTGTCGCACGTCTTGTATGAGTGTCCCCAGCTCCGCGAGCTAAGGGGGGACCTGTCTGTGCAGTCACTCGACATGTATGGTAGTTACGAGGCACTACGTCGAACGGCTAAGTTTCTTGCCAGAGCACTACGGGAGGACTAGTCCTTCCTGCTCTGATTTTTCAATAGAAGTTCATCTCAGGATTCAAACCCCGGTGACAATGGTGATTTTGAATTCCGGGATTCTTAAGACGCCCCTGAGTCTACTCAACTCTAATGGTAGAGCAAAAATACGCTGAGTTTCACGTGTTAAAATTTTGCTGAGGAAATGAGAACAACGCTGGCAGAAGAAAAACGCCAGAAAAGAAAAGCAAGGCTAACGACACTAGCTCCAGCTGAAATAACCTGCCTGAATAACATTCCGGGCTCACATAGGTCTCACCAGCCACATGAGGAGGCATAAAACCCCAGTTCAAAGCCCTCGACCTCCTGGATGGCAAAGTGGTCATCATCGAACCACGAAGGATGAACTATATATATAGAGAGAGAGCTTTAAAAAAAACGAATACAATTGAATTGCAATGAGTGGTCTGTAACATTAGTGTTATAAAATCTATTGTAACATTAGTGTTATAAAATCTATTGTAACATTAGTGTTATAAAATCTATTGTTACATTAGTGTTATAAAATCTATTGTAACATTAGTGTTATAAAATCTATTGTAACATTAGTGTTACAAAATCTATTGTAACATTAGTGTTATAAAATCTATTGTAACATTAGTGTTATAAAATCTATTGTAACATTAGTGTTATAAAATCTATTGTAACATTAGTGTTATAAAATCTATTGTAACATTAGTGTTATAAAATCTATTGTAACATTAGTGTTATAAAATCTATTGTAACATTAGTGTTATAAAATCTATCTAGCTGATTACCACTCTGGAGAGTTATCACAAAGTTACCGAGCTCGGAAAGTGTTCGTTGTCTCCCCTGCAATATGCTAGCACGCAATAGTCTTCATTAATATAATGACGTTTCGCAACATACAAATAGATATCATTATAGAAAAAAAAATCGTTACTACGATTCCTACTATTAGCTAGAAGTATAGTAGTATAAAAAGAATGGCGGTTGAAAATGGGGATCGCGGGGGGGGGGGGGGGGGAGAGATTTGAAATATGGCTCGATGATTTTCGAAGAATTTTAACAGCTTCTTATGAATCTTTTTGAAATAAAACACAGTGGACACTTTTTGTTGACCGTTCTAAGTTTGCCAAAACAATATAATCATCTTCAAATTAATTGAAGTCTTTTTAAAATACTGTTCAGCAGCGAATCACTGCACACGACCCGAATTGTTGTATTTTTTAATTCAGAAAAGTGTAATAAAGAAAGAGACGTGAACATTTTGCACAGTGTTCTGTTGAAGTTCCTGTCCACGTGCCCTATTCTAATCATGTTCTATTATTAGAAGAATTTGATAAGACAAAGCCTAGTGGACAATAAGTGGACATACTTTTCACATTAAATAAAACACTGACTGGTACGAAGACGTTGGACACTTGGCCTCAAGCGGGACCTCAAAGTAGTGGACGGTGATGTTAAGTGCTGTCAAGACATAGCTCTGCTCTGTGAGGGAAGAGCAAATGACCAAGAAAGCCATGGACAGCGAAGAGCACTGGTCTTAACTCTGGAGGAAAAGCATAACAAATGAAAAATGGCTGGCTCCACTACCACCAACGCAAATGCTACCTTAAACTGCGATAAATCTGGACAGGAGTGTCTCTTTAGAATAAGGCTCCCCACATGAAAAGGTGTTTCACGAGATGAAACTTAACCTAAGCAGTTCTACGACAGAAGGAGGCCTACAAACACACAAAAAAAGAGACATAACATTTGTAGTCAACCAAGACCAACCGTTTTAGAAGGCTTCAACACTGGCCTGCGACGTGACAATAACTCGTTGCCACGTCATAGGTCGTGACGTCGGACCTTTTACGTGGCAACGAGCGATTAAACTTTATCTTCCCACCTGTTTCGACGTCGCACGTCAGTGTTAATGCCCACTATAACAATTAGTATCTCCGTTAAATAGAATAAACAAAATTACTTTTTGCAACAAGCCTAACAGTTTTCTAATTGGATTCTTCAGTGCTAGAAGGAGTATAAAAAATGTAATGTAATTTATTCAAAGATTTATTTTTGGCTCAAGCCTCTTGTGTTGCTTCATTGCTCTCTTTGTTTGTTCCGGGGTCTGATACAGTTTAATTTTAAGGACACCTACCGCCGATATGTTCCGGGGTCTGATACAGTTTCATTTGAAGAACACCTACCGCCGATATGTTCCGGGGTCTGATACAGTTTCATTTGAAGAACACCTACCGCCGATATTGTTTCCAATGCATACTGTGTACGATAACCTCGTGGATCATTTTCTTTATATATACCTCTATTCTGTGTAATACGTATGGTGGTAGACCAATATGGTTTTATTATTTTGTAATAGGCTCTATGTATGAACATCTTCAATTTTATTCATATAAATAATATTTCTTTTAATACAAAGACAACGAGACTTTGTATGGTACTCAACATTTAAAAAACATACGCGGCACATCCTGTCATCAAAATGTTCAATAGAACCAATGCATTGAATAGGAAAAAAATGGATTTCAATTTTCTTATTTTACTTGAAATAGTTATTTGATAGATACGTGGTAGAGAAAGAGGGGGAGAGAGAGACAGACAGAGAGAGAGAGGAAGAAACAGAAAGAGAGAAAAACAGAGCGAGAGAGAGAGAGAGAGAGAGAAACAAAGAGAATAAGAGAGAAAGAGAGAAAACACAGAGAGAGAGACGGAGAGAAAACAGAGAGAGAGAGAATGTCGAGAAGAAGAGAAAGAATAAAAGGAGAAAAAGATTGTCGTAAAAAGAAGAAAACTTTTTGCTAAAGTAGATGGGAGGGGGGGATAGAAATTATGGCAGGAGTAATAAAGTGAATCCTCTGAATGGAAAGAGATAAGGCCCAAATGATTTAGGAGTTCATTTTTTTAAACAATTTTCCACACACAAGAAAGACAATAATAGAAAGACTACTGATAGATTACATCGACAAGAGGTTGTATTTTTGTATTTGTTTTGTTTAATTCCTTTGATTTTCTGTGCATCTATTTCTAATACACAATTGCATCATACAAAAAATGCTCTGATGAAAAAAACCTAAGGTAATTCTACTTCAATCAAAAGATATCTGTTTGGCACTAAGAATAGACACCTTATTGAACAGAACTATTGAAAACCTATTCACTGTTCTATTATCACAGTTAATGCACCGAGGATACAATACAGTCTTCTGTCGACACTCTACACCAGTGATGCTCAACCTAATTAGACCTACGGGCCATTTTAATTTCCGACAATCATGCCGCGGGCCACATCAATGAAAAGATACAAACATGAAATTGACCTGAAAATACTTTTATTAGAAACCCATGGGTCTTGAATTTACATTAATTAATGGAATATTTGAAATCTATCTTTTTTTTTTCATTCGTCAGAAAATGACTTCATTTCTATGCTTCAAATATGGAGCAACATAGTAGCTAGCTTAACCGCCAACTCATTTTTTTGTTAATCTCAAATAGTGTCCAATAGTCTCATCAATCATGCGATCTGTAGCTGATCTTTTAGTGCCGTCTCAAACCGTTAGGGGTGTTTCAAAACGCCGTTAGGGTTGTTTCATAATGCCGTTAGCGTTGTTTCATCATGCCGTTAGGGTTGTTTCATAACGAAGTTAGGGTTGTTTCATAATGCCGTTAGGGTTGTTTCATCATGCCGTTAGGGTTGTTTCATAATGCCGTTAGGGTTGTTTCATCATGCCATTACGGTTGTTTTATAACGCCGTTAGGGTTGTTTCATAACGCCGTTAGGGTTGTTTCATACGCCGTTAAGTTTGTTTCATAACGCCGTTAGGGTAGTTTCATCATGCCGTTAGGGTTGTTTCATAACGAAGTTAGGGTTGTTTCATCATGCCGTTAGGGTTGTTTCATAACGAAGTTAGGGTTGTTTCATAATGCCGTTAGGGTTGTTTCATCATGCCGTTAGGGTCGTTTCATCATGCCGTTAGGGTTGTTTCATCATGCCGTTAGGGTTGTTTCATAACGCCGTTAAGGTTGTTTCATAATGCCGTTAGGGTTGTTTCATCATGCCGTTTATATTCTAGCTTTTTTTTTTTTTGTAAACAGCCAGACTTTCTTTGTAAAACAAACATGCTATTAGCGTATTATCATGTTCTACAAAAAAAAAATTAAAGATCGTTCACTTTTGCTGGTTGTTTTTACATTCAGAGTCTTATTTCATAAGGACACAAATTATAAAGTTCATGCAACCAATCCATCAGAGAAATAGTTAGTTCTCTGTCGTATTATATATATATATGGCTCCTTTTGTCTCGAAAGGCAATGGATGCGCCCAAATGAGTCACTGGTTTTGGCTTAATATTGAGACGGGGCAGAATCTAGTGTGGCTAATCAAGCCAATTCTAGAACGGCAGACTTTGCCACAATTCGTACATGTGTATGCCTCTGATTTAGGGCTAGCGGACAGGGCAGCTTTCTTTTTTTCCCTCTTGATTAAGGCCGCTTCAATTCTTTTGTTCTCAGTAAGAGTTGTCCCAGCACGCACAGTCTGTCTCCATGCACTCCGGTCTTTTGCTATGTTTTCCCACATACTTTCACTGATGCCTGTGGCTCTCATGTCTCGCTTGCAGACATCTCTATATGTTAGTCTTGGGCGGCCCTTGGGTCTGACTCCTTCCACAAGCTCAGCATATAAGATATCTTTCGGGATTCTACCATCTGGCATGCAGGTGACATGTCCGAGCCAGCGTAATCTTCTTTGTGTCAGGAGAGCATACATGCTGTTCATATTGGCCAATCTCAGAACTTCCTGATTGGAGACATGGTCCCTCCAAGAGATGCCCATTATGCGTCTCAGGCAGCGCAAGTGGAAACTATTCAATATGTGCTCATGGTACATGTATGTTGACCAGCTTTCACTGCCATAAAGGAGAGTGCTCACAACACAGGTGTTGTAGACTAGGATTTTGGTCGCTGTGGTCAATTTACCATTTTCCCAGACGCGCTTGGAGAGTTTTGCCAATGCTGTGGTAGCTTTTCCTATCCTTTTTGTCAGCTCGATGTCTAAGTCTAGGTTACTGACAATTGTTGAACCTAAGTAGGTAGTTTCCTGCTCCACTGAAAGGGTGTGGTTCCAAATATGTATTACAGGTATTTCTGCAACGTCTTGTGCCAGGATTTCGGTCTTGGAGAGACTTATAGTAAGGCTAAACTCTTGACAAGCAGCTGCTAAGGCGTTCACTAGCTTCTGTATCTCACTCACAAGGAGGTCTACAGAAGATATATATATATTGTTATAAACCTGGTGGTGGCACAGATGGGGGTGGTGGTGTGTGTGTAGTCAGCCGACGCAAATTGCCTCAGGCCAGCGCTGGACGAGCGGTCAACTGTGACGAGTTACGATGGTCAGCCGAGTGTCAATAGGACGGTTTGGGAAGGATCGCCGTCGTGAACAGAGCTCAGGAGCGTCACGAGAGTAGTAGTTATCTGACCACCTAGAAACGTCGAGCGGCTTTCTGTCCGGTTCGAAAAGGCCAGTAGGGTCCCTAAATAAGAGCGGAGGTGACGCAGTCAAGACGGTTCAGAGCCCGGTTCACTACAGTCCGGTCGACTACAGCACAGTTCAGCAGTGTGGTTCTGTACGGAGCATTACGACGGTTCAGTGCGGGGTACTGTCAAGTACAGTAGAGACGAACGGCGTCTTGATCTTGATCTGCGATCGAGTCCGACACAACGAGCCTAGTGTGTGAAGTCAGCATGAACTGTTAAACCCAGTGCAAGCCCGGAACTAGACGGAGAGGCCAGTGCAAGAGTTGATACGGCGGTACGGCTGTTATCAGAAAGATATTTGTACAGTGTACGTGTCGCCAATTGTACACTATTGGCTGCTATTTATTCAACCATTAAAGTGTTACGTTATTTTGGAGCCCTGAGTTGTGAAGTTCTTTAAGTTGGTGGTGTAAGGTGCAGTTTGCAGAGAGCCTGGATAGTGAGATTCTTAACAATATATAAATACATTTTTTAACTTTTTTTCTGGAAGAGGTAATTTCTACACTTTGTGCCGACGCTTCGGCGGGCCGGATGGAACGACGTCGAGGGCCGGATCTGGCCCGCGGGTCGTATTTTGGGCATCACTGCTCTACACCACTGCTTCTCAGCCTTAATCCAAAGAGTAGATAGTAGGTAATACATTTGAGATGTACTCTAGTCGGCTAAAGGAAAAGCTGAGTCAGCAAGTTAATCTCTCAATTGGTGATGTCCAAAGAATACAGACCTAAACATTATCTTTCTAGACATTTTTAATGAGCTAGAGCTACTTTGCATAGTTAATGTTTGAATACACAATCAGGGTAGACTATCAATGAACTAGAAAAACAACGCTGATGTGATGTAATGTAAAAAGAACTACCGAATTTAGTAAAAAAAAAATTTCGAACAGATATTGCAATCCTTAACGTGAATTTATTTTGCGTATTTTGTTTTTTAGTTCAAATTTCGTTTGGAATTCGACGAATGTATTTAATACCAACCCATCAAATAAAACCACATATGCCCATATTAGCGACCATATTACCCACACGTTTCCTTAACTCTTAGCTGTGGCATCTGAATTCCATTGCTTGGATCCTTTTCTCTAGATCTGCAGTGAGCGTTTAAGATTTGCAAGCATATAAGAATGTGATCTTCACCAGTCCGATTTTTGTGTCAAGGACTTCTATCGATCAAATAACAAGAGGCCTAAGAAAAAACTGGGCATGACGGCAGTTGAGCAAAGTTATTCATATAACTGAGCACCAATCTAGCATCAGCAATCAAAATACTTATATCAGACCGCTCTCAAACAATACAACTGAGGCGCAATTTTCGTTGTTTAAACAATGAGGCATATATCACATATAGTAACAATGTAATAATAGTTTTAAGACGTGTATTTAAGTTCCGAAGATTAGCTAATAGCTACAGTATAATACACTCTAAAAAACATCAAGTCCTTACAGACGGTTCAGGTCATGGAATATTTTTTATTGATGACTTTGAAGAAAAGCATAGTTAATCATAATCAAACAGATGTCATTTCACTAAACTGTTTAATGTAATTTTGCTAATTTCACTATCGTAAATTGCAAGACAAATTAAAATATTTTACATTGTATTTTTGGAGACGCTGTTTTAACCCTGGCCGTCGATACATCATTTTGAAAATGTAAAAACAGCATTGTCTTTGATTGGTGTGCTTCAGCATGGAATGTACGTTTATTGGAACATTTAAAATGAGTATAACTCATTGCGGCATTACCCCAAAGATGATAAACTATTCGGCAATCAGTTCTCGACCTCGTTATCTGGATTGGGAGACTATTGTGTAGCTTACAGCATTCTACATTGTAACAGATCCTCTGACCCAGCTAATCATTTATTGTATTTTTCTATTCACTGCTTCTTTAAATGTAGCAGATGGATAGAGAGAAACTGCTGTGTCAGCGATAACATTTTGACTTCAGTTCTTGCCCAGGCTT
>JAZGLO010006564.1:2062500-2063911 GCA_036873155.1 Biomphalaria sudanica | reverse complement strand
AGTACAAAGTTATATAAGTATTAAGTTGTATCAGTACAAAGTTGTACAATGCATTGTTTGAAGTGATGAGTTTGAAGAAGTTTATTAAAGAGGAAACAGAAAAAAAAACAACATAATTTTCTTCAGTGTGTCTTAATCCTTATATAAACCCCGGCAAGTGATTCTGTTCGTGCCGTTATAGATATATAAAATACAAAAGGAAAGTAAGTTATATATTTAAAAAATCATAAACATAAATTCATCCAGAAATATTGGCACTCAAGACAACAGAAACCATCAGAACGACAACAGTTATGAGAGAGCCGCTATTGTGTTTATGTTTTTTGTTGGTCAAGTTCATAAATAGAGCAGGCGTTGTTCTTTGGCTTACAATTGTTAACTGAAAACTCTTCGCTATCTTTTTCACCCCTTTGTAATTTAAATTAGTGATTGGGACGAATAATTACTTGGTACTACTAGCGGTATTTACAACTGTTTTATTTTAAAATAACAAATCTGAAATGAGTATCAAAAAACTAAATACAGAAAAGAATAATATTAATTTTTAATTTAAAAACAAAAAACCCAAAGAATTAAATGTATTAAATTACTTACCATCATTTCACATTTTGTAATGAAGAAAATTACATTGTAATGTACCGTCTTTTGTAAAATGCTAATTTGAATGACCTAGGCTTGAATCCAGTGCTAAGCACATCCAAAGTCACGTGAACTAATTGGATCATTTCTCATGTCGTTGATAATGACTCCGTTAGTATTGGACAGTCACGATACGGAAATGTTATTGAGTCAGACGGCGAGCTAAAATCAAAGCGGTCGCCCGCTAAAACGACCGTCAGTGTAGAAGACGGCCGTGAGAAACGGTCTTTTCAAAGCATGGGCATATTTTTCCCGCGCTCGCTCCTTGAATTCTGACTTTTTAATGCAAGAGTTATGTTTCCTTAGATTACAATGTCAAAAGTTATCTCAGCCTAATCTCTCTAATATCCCAGCACACTAATACAGTCACCGTCAGACCTATCCAAATATCCAGGGGCAGGTCTAGAGTAGTGGTTCTCTAACTGTGGTCCCCGGACCCCCAGGGTTCCGTAAGACAACCGCAGAAATTAGAAAATTATATACGATTAAAAAAACGTCTTCGCTAAAAGCCAATTTATCCTGTCGGACAATTTTAATGATAATCAAATCGCCCTTCACTGCTCCAATTACGTACACGTACACGCCGGTGGCTGAGCGGTAAAGCGCTTGGCTTCCGAACCGGGGACCGGAGTTCGAATCCTGGTGAAGACTGGGATTTTTAATTTCGGGACCTTCTGAGTACACCCAGCTCTAATGGGTACCTGACATTACTTAGGGAAAAGTAAATACGGTTGGTCGTTGTGCTGGCCACATGACACCCTCGTTAACCGTA
>JAZGLO010006564.1:1990000-2057500 GCA_036873155.1 Biomphalaria sudanica | reverse complement strand
AGATAGATAGTAGATAGATAGATAGATAGATAGATAGATAGATAGATAGATAGATAGATAGATAGATAGATAGATAGATAGATAGATAGATAGATAGATAGATAGATAGATAGATAGATAGATAGATAGATAGATAGATAGATAGATAGATAGATAGATAGATAGATAGATAGATAGATAGAAGATAGATAGATAGATAGATAGATAGATAGATAGATAGATAGATATAGATAGATAGATAGATAGATAGATAGATAGATAGATAGATAGATAGATAGATAGATAGATAGATAGATAGATAGATAGATAGATAGATAGATAGATAGATAGATAGATAGATAGATAGATAGATAGATAGATAGATAGATAGATAGATAGATAGATAGATAGATAGATAGATAGATAGATAGATAGATAGATAGATAGATAGATAGATAGATAGATAGATAGATAGATAGATAGATAGATAGATAGATAGATAGATAGATAGATAGATAGATAGATAGATAGATAGATAGATAGATAGATAGATAGATAGATAGATAGATAGATAGATAGATAGATAGATAGATAGATAGATAGATAGATAGATAGATAGATAGATAGATAGATAGATAGATAGATAGATAGATAGATAGATAGATAGATAGATAGATAGATAGATAGATAGATAGATAGATAGATAGATAGATAGATAGATAGATAGATAGATAGATAGATAGATAGATAGATAGAAGATAGATAGATAGATAGATAGATAGATAGATAGATAGATAGATAGATAGATAGATAGATAGATAGATAGATAGATAGATAGATAGATAGATAGATAGATAGATAGATAGATAGATAGATAGATAGATAGATAGATAGATAGATAGATAGATAGATAGATAGATAGATAGATAGATAGATAGATAGATAGATAGATAGATAGATAGATAGATAGATAGATAGATAGATAGATAGATAGATAGATAGATAGATAGATAGATAGATAGATAGATAGATAGATAGATAGATAGATAGATAGATAGATAGATAGATAGATAGATAGATAGATAGATAGATAGATAGATAGATAGATAGATAGATAGATAGATAGATAGATAGATAGATAGATAGATAGATAGATAGATAGATAGATAGATAGATAGATAGATAGATAGATAGATAGATAGATAGATAGATAGATAGATAGATAGATAGATAGATAGATAGATAGATAGATAGATAGATAGATAGATAGATAGATAGATAGATAGATAGATAGATAGATAGATAGATAGATAGATAGATAGATAGATAGATAGATAGATAGATAGATAGATAGATAGATAGATAGATAGATAGATAGATAGATAGATAGATAGATAGATAGATAGATAGATAGATAGATAGATAGATAGATAGATAGATAGATAGATAGATAGATAGATAGATAGATAGATAGATAGATAGATAGATAGATAGATAGATAGATAGATAGATAGATAGATAGATAGATAGATAGATAGATAGATAGATAGATAGATAGATAGAAAGATAGATAGATAGATAGATAGATAGATAGAAAGATAGATAGATAGATAGATAGATAGATAGATAGATAGATAGATAGATAGATAGATAGATAGATAGATAGATAGAAAGATAGATAGATAGATAGATAGATAGATAGATAGATAGATAGATAGATAGATAGATAGATAGATAGATAGATAGATAGATAGATAGATAGAAAGATAGATAGATAGATAGATAGATAGATAGATAGATAGATAGATAGATAGATAGATAGATAGATAGATAGATAGATAGATAGATAGATAGATAGATAGATAGAAAGATAGATAGATAGATAGAAAGATAGATAGATAGATAGATAGATAGATAGATAGATAGATAGAAAGATAGATAGATAGATAGATAGATAGATAGATAGATAGATAGATAGATAGATAGATAGATAGATAGATAGATAGATAGATAGATAGATAGATAGATAGATAGATAGATAGATAGATAGATAGATAGATAGATAGATAGATAGATAGATAGATAGATAGATAGATAGATAGATAGATAGATAGATAGATAGATAGATAGATAGATAGATAGATAGATAGATAGATAGATAGATAGATAGATAGATAGATAGATAGATAGATAGATAGATAGATAGATAGATAGATAGATAGATAGATAGATAGATAGATAGATAGATAGATAGATAGATAGATAGATAGATAGATAGATAGATAGATAGATAGATAGATAGATAGATAGAAAGATAGATAGATAGATAGATAGATAGATAGATAGATAGATAGATAGTAAAATAAAGTAAAGCTCGACTTAAGGATCTATAGTGCAGATGATGTAAAGGTCATCTGTTTCTGTGGCCTAAGGTTAGCGAGGGAGTCACGTGGACAGCACAACGACCAAACGCCTTTACTTTTCCCCAACTAATGTTATGTACCCATAAGAGCTTGGCGGACTCAGAGGCGCCCTAACGATCCTGAAATTGAAAAGAACAGTCATCATCAGGATTCGGACCAGGGACCCCTTAATTCGGAAGCCAAGCACTTTACCACTCAGCAGCCGCGCATCCAGATAGATAGATATTCTTTATTAAGAACTAGATTTTTAAAAATTTTAAAGATAAAGAAATTCCGTTCACAAACACACACACACACACACAACACAACTCTATTCTCTTTGCCCGGACTGAAAGCTTTTGTCCGAGAACTCCACCGACTGTCTGTGTGATTGTTACGAATTAAAAACTTGTTTGCGCTGTCGATAAATAAAACCAAAAGTCAAATTTACTTAATTATATTTTCAGTAACCGTTTCAGACCTAGTTTACCCACGTCTGCTGTCTTGGCAGAACTAAAACAAAAACAAAATAAAATAAAATCTTGAGACGAAGACCGAAGCAATCATCTAAAGGGGATAATCTCGAAATTGGATTTTTAATTACTTGACTTACAGAGCTGACCAGTCATGTGGCAGCATTGAAAACGAGTGTTCTTCACCTATGAAATTGCTTACTCTATTATTTCATAATAACGTAATGAGGCAAATCTTAAAGTAGCATATATTCTCTCTATGTTTCGGTATCTAATATATAAAGTAGAATGTAAGGAGTATGTATGAATTTGTGTTAACCGTTTGACCAATTTTGATAAAACTAATGCTCATTAGATCATGACAGAGATCGTGGTGTATATTTAATGTCCCTCCCACAACCGGAAGGTCCTAAAAATAGAAAAAGTACCTAATTGTATCTCTGTTAAAGAACGAAACCTTTTAACAGATCTGGTAAACCCGTTTTCACAGTACTTTATATTTGATATGAATATGTTAGCTGAACGGGTAAACCCATTTTTACTCTCTACTTTTATTTTCGGGTCAAAATATTTTTAAAAAATGTTAAGGGAACATTCGCCATGTTTGACATGGATCTAAATGTAATCCAATAGATCAGTTATACCCTAACTGAAGCCTGCAGGCCGATGGTCATATCCGGCTAGTTTGTTATAATGACTCTGTGGCGTTTCATTAATTATTGTCAATGAAAATTTCTTGGTTGTGAAAGTCTTTGTATAATGGTTCACATGTTTCAGGTGTTACTTAACTACATAACATAGTCCATTCCTCCTGCAGGACTCCTTGAGATGACAGCCGTCAGGGCCAGTGGCATAAAACCAGGTACCCGTAGTAATACAACGTCAGGTTATTCCGGTAAGTTGAATGTGACTGGACCCAACTTGAGCCAAATGTAGGCCTACATAAAGTGAGAGTATATTTCAGAAAAATAGAAAATAAGAGGTAATACATAAAGGACACTAGACACATAAGACAGACAATACATAGGGTACACAAGACACATAGATCAGAAAAATACATAAATTAAACAAGACACATAAATCAGATAATATATAAAGTACGCAAGACACACAAGTCAGATGATAGATAAAGACATAAGACAGACATTAGATAAAGTACACAAGACACATAAGTCAGATTATACCTAAAGACATAAAACAGATAATAAATAAAGTACAGAAGACACATAAGACAGACAATACAAAAGTACAAAAGGCACATAAGACAGACATTACATAAAGTACACAAGAACGAGGTCCTCAAAGTTTGGTTTATTTGAAAAGTCAATGACATAGGTCAATCATGTAACTTGCTAGGAATCCGAGTCACGCGATGAATTTTTAAATATTCTTATTGTGTATTTTTACATTTGTTTATCCGATAGTCTTTTGAACCGTTGGGGCACCATGCAAGATTCGTCGACCGTCTTTCTCCATTCCTCTCTGTCATTTGCCTTAGTTAGGCCCGTCCATTCTTTAGAGTTGTCTTCCCATCGCTTTCTCTGTCTGCCAATTCTTCATTTTCCTGGTACTGTTCCATGGAGGAAGGTCTTTGCGATCCCCGAACAGCTTGTAATATGGCCATAGATTTTTACTTGTTTTTACGATAGTTAGCAGGTCATCATGGGGTCCAATCGTTGCAGTAGTCTCTTGTCTCTTTTCTTTTGGTCAAAGACAGTCACAAGTCTAGGAACAAGTAGATATTGTCCTAGCGAGCTGAGTAACAAATAGAAGTCCTGAAGACTTCCCGAAGCGCCATTGTCCTGACTGAATGCTTTTCTTTGACTTCATAAGAAACAAAGTTCTTAAAGCGCCTTTGGTTAAGTCGTTGTTTTATCCTACTCACTAGAAAGTCAATTGTTATCTTAGGCTCGGTTTCCAAGGAATCAAAAAATTTATAAAAAGCTTTGAATGAAAGATTTATTGTCAAGCACTACAAACAGCGATGTCCTTGCAAACTCCGGTATGGACAGTATAGAGGGACCTTTTTATTGTCTGACAGTTACGATTGGCGTATGCCAAAAGCAGTCTTTTTTTTTTTAGTGAGATGAAGGGTGGTCGACGTCACAGAGGCGCCCCATAGAAACGCTTAAATGACCAGCTTAGTCGCCAACTCGCTTTAACTGACTTAGAAGAGAGCGCTTGGTTGTATGCGGCTTCAGAACAAGGCAGCTGGAGTTCACTAACAAAGGCAGCGGGCTACAAAGTTGAGACCAAAAGAAAATCCGCTGCCGAGGAGAGACGTAGACAGCGAAAAGAAACTTTTAATCGACCCCTGGTAGTCAATGATTATGTCTGCGTTAGCGTTGCAATATATTTCGGTCACAGATGGGCCTCGTGGACTTTTGAAATGATGTACACTACATTAACCGCATTTTAAAAAAATCTTCCACCAGGTAGTATCTATACTATTAATCTACATATGGCATAAAGTTTGACAGTACGGATATTAAATTCAATATTTTCTTATACTTTCAATGTTCGTAATATAACTAGTAAAAATATTCATTAATATTAAAGAATACAATAACAATTTAGGAAAACAAATACAAACATATTTTATCTACTAGAAAACTTTCACACTTCTTTTTAAAAATTTGTCATTATTATTAATATTATTTTTGATAACATAACACATTAAAAATTAATGAAACTTTATACTGACAATCTAGGAGTTACCTTCCTTTATTAGATGACATACTACAGTAATAAAATAAACATGAATTTGATATTTTTGCTCTTTTGATGAGTGTACCAGAATACTAATTTCAGTACAATTTATATAAATTGGCTGAGTGATGTCAGAATTCAAAACACTCATATCTTTACAACAAATTTTTTTTTTCTCTTAAAAGAGCCCTTTAGCACGTGTTTTTTGGTCGTGGTCTCGTGTGCGATGAACACCTTCGCGCCATGGTTGTCAGTGTTCGAACTCGCGGCCATCGCGGCAACAGTGATGGGCAAACTACGGCCCGCGGAAAGGTTTGATCCGACCCGCCACATATATTATAATATTGAAATATTCACGTTTTTAATGGGTGTTAAAATGTTGAATATTGCAAATTTTATTTCTTTATTTATGAATTCATTTCTGATTGCTTCTGCTAATTTGAACTTTGCCAAAGTGCAATAAACACAATTTTGGTTTACGTTGAATGTTGTTTAAACAAGTGAATGTCGAGTTTATGTTGCTTGTTTTTTTTTTTTGTTAGTAGAAGATTTCAACCCTTAAATGTCGAATACAACGTAGAGTTGATTCCGAACGTCGGTTTTGTATGAGCCTCTCCATCTGTCTGCTTGGCATTCTAATAGCGCAGCCATATATCCCAGGACCTTCCCTTCTGCTCTTTCCTTAAGGGCTCGGTGTGGGGCTTTATGATAAATGCTGGCTTGCAAAGGGGTTGTGATGGTCCTCGCACGGGTGCGGTGGAACATTATGGGTATACGGAGGGCCCCTACGTGGGCTCGGCCTCAGGCCTCGCACGGGCGGGGGAACCCGTGGCGTTGGCTCAAGGGACCGTGTCCTACGACATACCGGCTTTGAATATATGATCACTTCGGATAAGGCGGGACTCCGGACAGAGGGATCGGTGAAGAGCCAATTCCTCATTTTGGCCACGGATAAAAGCCTTTCCCTGGTCAAGTGGTTCATAAAAGGGAGTCGGAAAATCTCGAACCGCAAGGACATCTGATTCTGATTCAGGCTTGCAAAGGGTGTGACCTATCCATTTCCAGTGTCTCTGAAGGATATCTACTTCAATGGGCTGCTGCTTTGTTCTTTGCCACAGTTCCTCATTCGAGATTTTATCTTGTCAGCGATTAATAAGAGTCTTTCTGAGGCAAACATTGATCAATACCTGGACTTATTTATTAAGGTGGTAATGCTGGTTCTCCGGGAATCTGATCCATAAAGTGGTATGAGCTTAACAATGGTGTTGAAGAGCCTGATCTTGGTGTTGGGGCTAATTTGCTTAGATCCCCAGGTGTTCTTCCTATTTATAGGACTATTAAATTTTAGGACATTTAACTTCCAAACATAATAGCAATCTTGAAGTATCCATAACCGATGATTGTTGATAGTTTGTAATTCATAGTTTCTGATATTCATGTTTAAAATATTGAAACCGTCCTTTTTTACCTGAATGGAACACTTCGGAGGCCGATTTTGTTCCTTTTTACCTGAATGGAACTTTTCGGAGGCCGATTTTGAGTTTCTCTTTCCATACAGACTGTTTTTGTAACCTTGTTAAAAATGGTTTTAATGGTCCTTCTGGATAAAGACTTTTTTTAACCTAAATTGTCAATAGGTAACCACACTTCTAAAACAACCACACACACACACAAAGCACAAAGCACAAAAACAACACACACCTCGCAGGTCGGATACATACTACACACACTGCATCCAAACACACAACACGCAACCCTCACACAACCACGCACACCAATCACACACATAGGCATAGGCAAACAAGGCAGCCGCCTAGGGCATCCAGTTTGCAGGAGTCTCCCACAGAACTCAAAGAAAATTATTATTATTTTTTTGAGAATAAACAATAGCGAAACATGGATCCTCTAAGTCTCTACTACAAGGTTTATGCACATACGTTTAGGTCTACTTGTTAGACCACATTTGTTAGAAGACAATTGTTGCTTCGTTTTGGTGACATGTACAAACGCTATTTCAAGTCTGGTGATCACGTATCGTCCATGAAACACGTTCGTGCTCAACCGGTGCTCTATAGATTTAACTTGATTGTTGATTTAGATAGAGATACAGAAAGATTTTTTAATTCATTGCGTATATTTCTGTCTTATTGTTTTGTATTTCTATTTCATTTTGGGGGGCCACCCTAAACATTTCCGCCTAGAGCCTCCAACTACCTAGCCCAGCCCTGAAACACGCACAACCACATAGAACTCAATCACACCCAAATCAACACACTCCACAACTCTAAGGTTTCTCTGCTAATTGGCTTCGAACAAATTCTTTGTGATTATCTGGTTAGATCTGACCTAGCATTGATTGAAGGTTATAAAACCGTGGACATGCATTTATCATGTCAGAAATATGGGAAGAAAAAAAAAACGTTAATGCAAAGGTCATGGCTCTCAAACGATTGTGGGTCAAAGATCTTCACAGGATCACGTGAACTGGGTTTCTGACCCCCCCCCCCCCAAAAAAAAAAAAAATTAACGCAATTTGTTAACCTGGCTTAGGAAATGAAGCTGAAAAAGGAATCGTATTCGCCTTTAAGTCTCGGGTTTCCTATCGCTTAAAAAAATATTCCCCATTCTTCAAAGGATTTTATTGAGCTCATCTTCATTCCTGGACATGTGAAATTGTAGATCCTCTGGAAACCAGACTCATTGCATTTCTTCCTGTCGTCATGACATTTCCATATCCGGTTAAGAGGACAGAATATTATTTTAATGAGTTCCAAAATTATTGCGCGGGATAATTTCGATTCCAATCATTGTTAAATTTAAGGTTGCCTAGTGATTTTTTTTTATGAATGGGAGATAATAAAACCTTATTGATGATTTAAATATTCGTTTTGTTGAGCTTTGAATGTCTATTGCTCTAATATAGTGATGTCTAATCTACAGCCCGCGGGTCAAATCGGACCCGTGTGACTGTGCTTTCTAATGGAAGAATCGGAATGTTAACACAAAAAAAAGGGGGGGGGGGGATTTAAAAAAAACAACGTTTATTGCCGTGTGACAAGCGTGTCAGAAATGTAAATGGCCCTCTTCTTGTAAAAATTGTATTACTGCTCTAATAGTACATTAGCGGACATGATTTGGCTTACAATTCTGGTAAACGCTACGAACCGAGATGCAGATCCGACTCTTAAAACCCCTGACCAAAGTGTTAATAAAGCCGCAGAGGTTCAGTTCCATTGGGTGAGACTTTTTACAAAGCTAATATCGACTAAGTCTGTCTGTCTGGTATATTTAATATCTACGCAATTTCTCCCACACCCATCAAATAGAAAATTTACACAACTATTTGTTGTACCTAACAAAACATGAATAAAAGAGAATATACAATCAGTTAATTAGTTATTGGTAATTGATTATTTTGTTTCGTATTGAACAAGAGAAATAAATGCTACTTGAGAGATAAAGTTATTATTATCATTTACGTTTTTTTTTACACGTTTTTTTTTTCTACCTCTTCCCAAATGTCGAAATTTTGCAAATTATTCATAGTCGATGACAAGTAAAAGAAAACAGTAAAGTTTCCTCTATCAGACATTGTGATCTATGGGGCAGATGGTGTCGAGATTATCTGTTTGTGTGGCCCAAGGTTAACAAAAGTATCATGTGGCCAGCACAGCTACTAATCGCCTTACGTTTTCCCCAAGCCCTGTCAGGTACCCTTTAGAGCTGGGTGGACTCAGAGGCGCCCTTCGGAAACCAAGCATTTGACCACACAGCCGATGACAATACAAGAATTTTTAAAGTTACCTAATTAGTTTATCAATTAGTGTAATTACTTAATTATTATGATTTTTAAAAAGGGGAGCTTTTTCTGCAGCTCTAAGATATATGGCAGTGATTTTTGGAGTTCTTTCCCGAAGATAAGTTTAGTTTCTAAAAAAATTTTTGGAAAACATTTTGCATGTTTTCTTTCTTTTTCTTATAGCATTGCTACGGGCCTGTCAGTCAGAAATCTATATTGCCTCTGGCAGATAAAGGATGGGAAAAGGTAGACACCACTGAACTGGACAGAAGTGATCCTGCGCGACACCAACCGTCATAGAAAGACTAAACACTGACCTGCGACGTGACAACCTGTGGGCAGTTTGGACCAATAGCTCGTTGCCACGTCACTGGTCCTAACGATTGGTTTCGCCGTGCGTCACTGTGATCTTTTCTGCACACCCTTAAAAGTTTGGATCACGTCAAAATTAATCAGGTTTTGTGAGTCGTACAATACCCTCATCTTGTGCACGCGTGTCAATGGGTAGATAACCTATTTAAGTACAAAGAATGAATTCTTTTGATAGCTATTTTAAATAGCGATGTCCTTGCGAACGCCGGTACGGGCAGTATAGAGGGACTTCTTATGGTCCGACAGTTACGCTGGGCAGGGCACGTATCCCGTATGGGGGACGAACGTATGCCAAAAGCAGTCTTTTTTTTTTTGTAAGCTGAAAGGTGTTCGATGTAACAGAGGTGCCCCACGGAAACGCTTTAAAGACCAGCTTAGGAGACAACTTTCCTTAGCTGACATAGAAGAGAGCACCTGGTTGCATGCGGCCTCAGAACGAGACAGTTGGAGGTCACTCACGAAGGCCGAAGGACACACATTTGAGACCAAAAGAATACCCGCTGCCGAGGACAGACGCAGACGGCGAAAAGAAAATCTTAATCGACCACCGGCGGACAATGGTTATACTTGCCATGTATGTGGCAAAATATGTAGGTCACAGCTGGGGCTTCGTAGCCAGGGGAATATTGCATTCCTCATTAATCTTTGGACTCGAAGACGGGACTAATTAATATTATATCATACAATAATAATAATCTAATACACCTAATTCGTACATTTATTATTAATTCCAATTAATTGTTGGCAATTTATTTTTGTGTAATCCGTAAAGACGAATCAATGATAAGCCCTCGTAAAAGGTCAACTGACACTTGAAGGTCATCTAATTCAAATTTCGGGCATGTACGCCTGCGTTTCTATAACCTTGGTAATGATTGAATTTCAACAATTCGAGCGCTTTTTTAGTTTGTTTCATTTCTTGTTTGTTTTATTTGCGTCATTACTTTTTAATTATCTCCCATTGATCTCTTGTCTTTGTCATTTCCACATTGTCATTTGAAATATGCAGAATGTCATCTCAAGTTCATAATTGTATTCTTTAAATGACATTTAGAGGACACGCGTGTATTTTTAATGAGGACTCTAGATAGATCTACGTCTCTCAAAGCTCTTAAAGGTGATACCTCGTAATTTATAATTTGTAGAGCTTGATGGACTCAGACAGATAAAGGATTAGGTTGTATGTAGAATCCTTGTTTCAATGTGTCAAGCCTTTAATTTTTACAAAGCTTAATATCAACTCATTCTGTCTGTCTGGTACAAAGATTTCACATGTTTGTTTTTGTCCTATTTCCAAGTCTCTGATCAAGTTGAAACATTGCACAATTATTCATTGTACCTGACAAGACATGAATTAATAATAAAAAAAATAAACAAATGAGTTAAAAAATTATTGGTGATTAATTATTTTGATTGATATCGAAACAATAGTAATAACTGCAAATCAATGAGAGATGTAGATGTATATATGGATTTAATCCCCTTTTTATGTTTTTTCTCACACTTCCCATTCTCGGATCAAGTTGAAATTTTGCATAATTATTCATAGTCGATGACAATACACGAATCAATCCAAAAAAAAAAAGGAATAATAAATTAATCAACTAGCGCATATTAATTAATTTTGTTTTATATGGCAAAAAGGTAACAAAACCCTAGATAAATGGCAATAATTAGCAGTTCTATCAATTTAATAAGCTTGTTTTTTTTTTAAAGTAGTCTATTTTTCTTTTTACTTTTAAAATTGTTTCATGTGTCAGCCGCTATAAAAATAATCTTTAGTACCGTCAGAAATTCTGACATTGCTATCAGCCTGGTTCAAACTCGGTGCATTACGGGTCTCCTAGTGCAGTAAGACTGAGCCGCTCTTGTTCATACCTAAGATATGCCAGCGGGCGGGGTTCCCCCCAGGTGTACTCACAAGGAAAACGTGTTGGTTGGTAGCACCTTGGGAACAGGGAGTAGAAAAACAAGTACTAACGGGGCCGGACCAAATAACGTAGGCGCCGAGATTGTAAAAGAACAAACAGCGGTTTCGTTTCAGCATTCTTTGACATTGGAAAGTACGTTTCAGTCAGGGAAAGAAAAAAATTCAATTGCATCATTTGTTCGTTTAACGATTTGTA
This sequence comes from Biomphalaria sudanica, assembly GCA_036873155.1. Classification (NCBI taxonomy): domain Eukaryota; kingdom Metazoa; phylum Mollusca; class Gastropoda; family Planorbidae; genus Biomphalaria; species Biomphalaria sudanica. The sequence continues at coordinate 2,045,640 of JAZGLO010006564.1, read as the reverse complement.
ATTCCTGCAAAAATTTTATATTTTAAATATATATTTAGTACAGCATTCGTTCTAAAGTAGCTCATTAATATTTAATTATAATTAGGGCTTAAATCATTTAGCTGGTCAAACAAACAAACAAAATTTGACTTAAATTGTTTTTATTTATTTTTATTTATAATAATATATCTAGATTGGTGGCAGGGCCGGTCTTTGGCCACTGCAACCAGTGGGCTCCCACACTTTCATAGGCCCCGCGCTAATATTAAGTGTATATTATTAAAATAAACCATTACAACTTATATTTCAGGGTTCCCGCGGCCTCCTGATTTTCTACGGGCTCAAGAAATTTCCTGAAAAAAAGACAAAATTGTCATATTCAGATGTCATTCAATTACTTGAGGTAAACAATTCACGAAGATAGATTGAACAATTTGGCAATAATTGCTTTTGCATTTGAGCGTGATCTATGCAAGAAACAAAATTTTGAGAAAATAATGTATGACTTCGCTACACGCAAGGCTCGTAAAGTTAACTTGATCGAGGTATTTTACTTGGTAAAGATTGAATAAAATGCAATTTTCACTTATTACCCTTATCCTTACCAGACTGGGCCCCACGCTATCCGTTTCGCATAGGGCCCCGCAATCGCTAGGACCGGCCCTGATTGGTGGTATAGTTAAGTCCACCTCGAAAAGTCCACACAAATGGTGCATGGTAGTATGATATGCTTGGGAAATGTCATTACAATGATCCTGCAGGCTTTATCGAGATTCGAACCCAGGTTCCCAGGTTCGGAAGTAAAGTACTTAATCACTCAGCCACTGCGCCTACTTTATTAGGTCTACTTCACAACAACTGTCTTCCTCCTCTTCACCGATTGACCACTGTAGTGGACGAACAGGTTAATTAATACGCCGATGTGCATAGTATGTAATAATTCTCTGTTTGATCGAAAGACATCTAAAGTACATATTTCTACCCTTCAACACCGAATCTTTCCCTGAACACGTTTATGAACACATTTTCCGAAACAACGGCCTTAGCGTCTTTTGTTCACGATATTGTGAACTTTGGTGAAAAGAACAGAAATAGAACACAATTAGCGACAACTAACGGATGTAGCTTCAACTATAGCGAATCAACACCAAGGGGAAGAACAACGAAAAAGATTTAAAAATTTAAAGCGTGTTAATAAATACGATTCTAAATTCTGTTAAGCATATAGGAAATGCTAAAAGGAAGCCTTTTTCTTTTAGCTGATATCGTATTCTTGACTCTTCCTCGCCGGAGGTAAATATGTCGCTGACTGAAGTACTGGAACAGCCCAGACTGAAAGAAGTATTTAATAAGAGTACCACTGGGCGTCCAGGCCCCCCCTGGCTACTAATACCTTTAAGTGGTATTTCAGAGAGGCACTTAATACGTCCCAAACAGAGAGCGCTTCTTAAGGATGTGGAGTGTCAAGCTTGGAGGCTAGGATGTGGGAAGAGGGGGTAACCCAGTATTTTAGTGTCCATGGCGTTGGCTCTTTCAACTCTATTGCGGAATAAAAAAAAAAAAAAAAGCGATAAGGTATATGAGTGAGTATGTGTGTATACATATGTTTGTGCTTGCATGTGTAGGTCCGCTACGAAGTGATCAGTTCTTATTGATTTTTTTTTTTTTTGCTTTACTATTTATAGAAGTATTTTTTAAATCTTATATTAACTCATTGTAACTGTCTGTTTGTCTGTCTGTCAGGGAGGGTTATTTCACATACTATTTTTTCCCACTTCTTATATTTTCGGATCAAGTTGAAATTCTGTTCACAGTTTAAGACCATACACGACAAAATAAAAATAAAAAACCACTAATTATTAAATCAAATAAGTTAAAGTTTGTTTTATGTAGAAAAGGGGTGGATAAACCCTGCAGTATTTCTATTTGGAACTTATTGTGCGGTGCTCTTCCTTACATAAGCATTTTAAAGTAGCTATTAGCTCTTTCACTCCGTAATTATTTACTACATTCTGGTGGAATCAACGTTGGTAACGTCATTTAGGAGAGAAAGAGTTAAATTGTGCAAGGGGCTAGTTTTAATCTGTTTTTTTCTTGTTACTCTTAATTCGACTAATTAGTTTGAAACAACCGTTTTTTTTTTTAAGATGACTTTAAAAACATTTTAAGCTTTCGGTGATCGAGTTCTTTGTAGCGACATACATATTTATATAACAACGTTCACGTGCGGCCATTAGACTGGGATCACAGGATGCATTGAGACAAGAGAAGCAGAGAGATACGTTTAATGGGGAAAAGACTCACACCAATAACTGTACACTAGGGCTTCCTTCAATGAGCGGATTTAAGCCCGCTACTAACTACAAGAGAAGTATAATCTTTTTTTTTTTCTTGCTCATTTCCACATCTCCCCCCCCACACACACACACAAACACACAAACACGCACAAACACATTTAAACTTTTCCAGTTCTCTTTAAAAAAGAAAAGGTATGTAGAAAATATTTTTTTTTACATTTTAGCTTCACTGCTCTGAGGGATACCTGACAATTGTGGGAAGCGTGGACGTGAGGCTGGGTACACTTCAACTTGGCTAGTCTTGGCTAACACCCGACTCGAGCAGAGCTGTGTTTACTGAGAGCCTAAAGGCAGCACGGAAAACCTTCTCCCAGATACCCCCTCCCCCCACTGGTGCACAAATGAGATTAGACCATGGCGCTCTGAGCATGCTATAAAGCATGAAAGTAGAGCTATATAAAAGCTATAATTAAAATTATTCATAAAGTAAAGGCGGTTTGTCATTTTGCTGGCCACACGACACCGTTGTTAACCGTTGACCACAAACACAGGTGACTTTCACTTTATCTGACCTATAGATTGCAAGGTCTGATAGGCAAACTATATTAAAGGTTCTTAACCTACGTTTAAAAACAAGAAAGTATAATAGTTTCTTTACATGCAACATGCATTTAAAAACAAAGTCACAATTAGATGGCGGTAATAAAGCAAAGCTGCTAGAAAAATTATCTGCTGCTCTGATTGAGTTATGTAGTTGGCAACAGTTTTCCTTCCATTTAGTGTCACTGACACAGTTCAAAATAAATGAAAGAAATCAATGACTCTATATTCATTTTGTGTTTTTTAATGCTCCCTTATATCGTACTTACATTTCTCATTATCGCTTTTTATTCTTTATTTAAGTTACTGTATTTTGTTGCATAAAGAATGTAAACAGCATCTCAAGAAAACTACAGGAAGATTTGACTAACATTAAACTAATGGAAGATTTGACTAACATTAAACTAAAGGAAGATTTGAGTAACATTAAACTAAAGGAAGATTTGACTAACATTAAACTAAAGGAAGATTTGACTAACATTAAACTAAAGGAAGATTTGAGTAACATTAAACTGAAGGAAGATTTGACTAACATTAAACTAATGGAAGATTTGACTAACATTAAACTAAAGGAAGATATGACTAACATTAAACTGAAGGAACTAAAGGAAGATTTGACTAACATTAAACTAAAGGAAGATTTGACTAACATTAAACTAAAGGAAGATATGACTAACATTAAACTAAAGGAAGATTTGACTAACATTAAACTAATGGAAGATTTGACTAACATTAAACTAAAGGAAGATTTGACTAACATTAAACTAATGGAAGATTTGACTAACATTAAACTGAAGGAACTAAAGGAAGATTTGACTAACATTAAACTAAAGGAAGATTTGACTAACATTAAACTAATGGAAGATTTGACTAACATTAAACTAAAGGAAGATTTGACTAACATTAAACTAAAGGAAGATTTGACTAACATTAAACTAATGGAAGATTTGACTAACATTAAACTAAAGGAAGATTTGACTAACATTAAACTAATGGAAGATTTGACTAACATTAAACTGAAGGAACTAAAGGAAGATTTGACTAACATTAAACTAAAGGAAGATTTGACTAACATTAAACTAAAGGAAGATATGACTAACATTAAACTAAAGGAAGATTTGCCTAACATTAAACTAAAGGAAGATATGACTAACATTAAACTAAAGGAAGATTTGAGTAACATTAAACTAAAGAAAGATTTGACTAACATTAAACTGAAGGAAGATTTGACTAACATTAAACTAAAGGAACTAAAGGAAGATTTGGCTAACATTAAACTAAAAGAAGATTCGAAGAACATTTTACTAAAGGAAGATTTGGAGAACATTAAACTAAAGGAAGATTCGACTAACATGAGCTCTAAAAAAATCCCTAAGGGTTGGCAGCAGATATAAATTGACATTTACAGAAAATATTTTGAACTGAATTACAGACGGAAGTTTGGTGTCCGTACAGATCAACACCTCTGAAATCAAATACATTAAGTGGTCTTTTTACAACCTTAAGATAAGTCTGATATTGTTATGGACTTTATATCTTTTTGTTTGATTAACAGATCAATGAGAAATTGGAAAGCTATTTACTTGGGCAATCGAGAACTTGGGACAGAGCTAGATCTCGTGTTCTAACGATAAAACGTGCTATCAAACGAGATTAAGGGGAAATAGTCACGATTGAACTCCACAAACAATGTCAAACTCCTGGGAATCATGGGTAATATTTTGCTCTTATTTTTTTTTACAATCTTCCAGCATTCATTCTGATTCTTTTCGATTTTTGGATAATTTTAATGTTAACTTTATAACAGCACACTTATCCACTTATGCAAAATAGCGTTTACCAGTTTAGCAGTGATTTTCAAAATGTAAAGGGACGCTACTCTCTTTATTTTTGAACTACAGTGATATGACACTGGTTTCTGTTTACAGAGAAAGATGTAACCATCTGAGCTCCTTTCGATTGTAGCCTACTAACGGTTGCGATAGGCTGTTACTATTGTACTTAATGTTATATAAGTTGTTTCTATTTTCTTTTTGTCTTTTTTAGCGTAATCACTTATAGTATTATGGTACTTGCGTTTTGATTGACAAAAAAAAAATCTCCTTAAATGAACATTATTCTAAAAAAATACATTCTAATTTACCCATGACCTTTCCTCCACAGCCCAGTTACCACATCTTATCTTATCTTATATATTACATACGTTACTTCAAAAAAAGAAGACCACATCACAAACCAAGAGATTAGAGATAGGGTTACTGCAGCGATTAAGCCCATGATGACCTGCTAACTATCGTAAAAAAACGCAAGCTTAAAATCTATGACCGTATTACAAGATCTTCGGCTCGCAAAGACTTTCTTTCAGGGAACAGTACCAGAAAAAAAGGAAAAAAAAAGGCAAACGGCGAAAGCGATGGGAGGACAACATATTAAAAGAGGCTCTAACTAAGGCAAAAGACAGAGAGGAATGGAGAAAGACACGGTTGACGAGTCTTGCATGGTGCCCCAACGGTCCAATAGACTAAGAGATAAGTGAAAGTAAAGGTAAAAGACTAAAACTGCTTTATCAATCCTTATGGGAAATGTGTTCGGCTTACAAGGATTTATTTTATTCAAATAAAAAAAAAAAACATTGTACAAAAAAGAATAAACACAATGCACAGAAGTTCATTGACTACACACAAAAGTTCATTGACTGCTCACAGAAGTTCATTGACTGCACACAGAAGCTCATCGACTACGCACAGAAGTTCATTGACTACACACAGAAGTTCATTGACTAAACACAGAAGCTCATTGACTACGCACAGAAGTTCATTGACTACACACAGAAGTTCACTGCTACACACAGAAGCTCATCGACTACGCACAGAAGTTCATTGACTACACACAGAAGTTCATTGACTAAACACAGAAGCTCATTGACTACGCACAGAAGTTCATTGACTACACACAGAAGTTCACTGCTACACACAGAAGTTCATTGACTACACAAAAAAGCTCATTGACTGCACACAGAAGTTCATTGACCACACACAGAAGTTCATTGACTACACACAGAAGTTTATTGACTGCACACAGAAGTTCATTGACTACACACAGAAGTTCATTGACTACACACAGAAGTTTATTGACTGCACACAGAAGTTCATTGACTGCACACAGAAGTTCATTGACTACACACAGAAGTTCATTGACTACACACACAAACGTCTAGATCACGTTTATGTTCCCTAGCGTCGCTGAGTAAAGAACAAAACAAGTTTATCCTTATTTTGTGATTTTCATAACCTTCAAAGTTCATATAGGTCAAGGGTCAATCTAATTAGATGAAGACTTTCCCCTTCATCCAACTATAATTATGCATCTAGTGTCCACAGGAGGGGTCGAGGTGTGAGACTGCTTCGTTGCATCGCGTGAGCAAATACAAGACAGAGAGAAAAAAAAAACTCCTGTAAAAAGGCCAAGAAGGGCTTTTGTGAGCGGACTTTGTTTAGCCTTTTGTACACATCCGTTCTCAAATACAGCACTCGCTCAGCCGCCCCTTAGCCCTCAGCGGAACTGCGCAGTGCCCCAGGTCTTAATCATCGGTAAACTTGTTGACTCAAGACCAAATAATTGATCCTTTTGTGATGCAGTAGGAATGAAAGCCCCTTGTGCTAAAAGTCACAGCGGCAATGGACTTGTCAATTGAATAAATGCGAACCAGAAAGTGGAATTGAGCTAACTACATTTGCTTAAAGCTGTTGACTTAGAAAGGAAAAACGCCAAATTGCTATAATATAAATAAATTTTGATCAAACAAGGCAGAAGTGCCAGACTTTTCTTTGTCTTGAAGCCAAATATTTGATCAAGGGCCAAATAATTGCAAACAAGAAAATAACATATTACAAAGACAGTTTGTGTGGAAACACAAACTCAAAATCGACCCCCGAAGTGGTCTACCTAGAGTCTTCACCAGGATTTGAACACGGGACTTCTGGTTCCAAGTACTTTAGCACTCAGCCACAGCATCTCCATATATTCATTTAGCGTACACTTATATTTTTTAAAGTAATAATTATTAACCTTATCCATACATTCGAAAATAATAATATGTTATATGTAATAAAGAAAAACTACAAAAGATTTATTCTTCTTACAAAATAAGATAAATTGGCAACACGAAAAAAAAAGTATTGACCTATTTTAGTTATTTAGTGAGCTAGCCAGAAATAGCTTGAAAGACTTGTAGTAGGTATACGTGGACCAAACATTCCTCTCGCAAAATACAAATTAATATCTCCATTGTCATTTGTCATACAAACTAGACCTAGATATAGCTTGATCTAGACCGAGTTTTAGATCTAAATCTAGATTCAAGATCTAACTCTAGGACTAGAACTATCTCTAAGTCTAGATCTAGATCTTAGTGTAGATCTAATTCTAGATCTAGATCTAGAACTAGATATAGAAACTTGTATGAATTTACACATTTTATCTTAAAATTACTAGACCTAGGCCAATGTTATGATCATGAATAGTAAGCCTTTATGGTAATGCCATTACTAATGGTGTAGCCTACTATGCTGTTCGTATCCGATTCATTTCTTAATGTGATACTATGGTTTACATAATAAGCAAATCTGCCCCCCTAAGCTGTCAGAAGATAAATTATTGTCTTAATAATTAAAATTTTGTTTAAATTATTAATACATCTATTATAAATATGTCTAGACCTGGGCTCTATTTAGTCTTATTTAGACAGTCAAATGTAGGCCCCTATAATCAGGATATGTCAAAACTGCGCGCTATAAAAGAATTTCGTTATTTTTTCAACTTATAATTAAAACGAAGTTCGTATTAAAATTCTTTTTTCAAACAACATTTGAATCAGTATTCTATTCAATGACTTATTTAATAAATGGAAAATATATTTTATAATGATCCATAGACCCTTTTACTATTGTGACCTTAGATGCAAATTTTTTGTACAATGCGCGAATCTATGAACGAAGCTTGAGTTATTAATGAAGAAGCCCATGGCCTTATTTAAATAAAAGTTACCTCCCCTGAAGTTTTTCATTGAAAAGTGGTGTAATGTTTTGAAAAATCTGCTTGCATATATAATTTAAAAAATTTGATGGTTCACTTTCAGAAAAGAAAAAAGTAGCCGTTGCATCAGAACTTTGAATGATCTAAAATATCGTGATGTCCGATTTTCATTTTCTCTTTTAGCTTCTGATATCAAAACGGGACGGAAGGACAGACGGACAAAACTAATAGCGTCTTTTCCCCTTTCGGGGGGAGCTAAAAATCGTGGAAATGAGGCTTTATGACTTAATGAAAGTGCACCAAAAACCACACGCATAACACTGCCATATAACATATGTTCCGGAAGCTTAAAGTCGGGACTAGCGAAACGTGCCCTTGAGGAGCATCACCAGACCATGTCCTTCAAGGCTGCATACTATACCAAGAAGCCCGAACAAGAGAATCACCAGACCATGTCCTTCAAAGCTATACTATACCAACAGGCCCGAACAAGAATCTGGCCCCAAATCCCTCCTATAGAAGAAAAAGTATATAGAGAACTATCTGCCTGATCTGAAAATCACTGCGCGGTTCATCTCAGATATAAGATTACTGATCGGAACTCGCCGAGATGTAAAATGAGAACGAAGAAGAAGAAGAAAGACTATCATATTTAAATAAACTTTTTGAACAAAAATATCTCAGCAAAATAGGAAAACTAGACAACAGCCACCGGCTCTATCATAACTACTTTAAGTCGTCACGAAGCAGACGACTTCTGTCAATCAATACCGAGCGGTACCAAGCTCGTTCATCCATTACTCGGCCAGACTGCATCAGCGCTACTCGTTGAGTAGGGAACGTGATGAGGATCAAGACGTCTGTGTGTAGTCACTCAATGAACTCTTTAGGTTTGGGTCTGTTGTTGTGTTGTTTTTAGTTGAGAAAAGAGTCCTTGACCTAATAATCACAACGAATTTCCATAAGAATCAATAAAATGGTCTTAGTATAGAAAAACGCAAGCAGAAAAATCTATGGCCATATTACAAGGTTTCGGGGCTCGCAAAGACCTTCCTTCAGGAAACAGTACCAGAAAAAAGAAGAAGAGGCAGACAGAGAAAGCGATGGATGGGAAGACAACATAAAAGAATGGATGGGCCAACCATTGAACGAGGTTCTAAGGGAAAAGACAGAGAGGAATGGAGAAAGATGCTTAACAAATCTTGCATGGCGCCCCAACAGTCCAACAAACTAAGGGATATGTAAAGGTACATTTAAAGTCTTAGTTCTGTGGAATGTGGTCAAACAGATGTGTGTATTTTTTTTTCAAGATGACCTTGAGGTGCTGGAAACAATGACTTACTAACACCTAAGGACACGCAAACATACCCGGAGGGCTTACTAGGTCGTGCGACTTGAGTACATATATCTACCTGACGTGCACGTACACACACACACACATCCTCACACATAATAGAAGACAATGTAGAGCGCTACCTCAGCCTCAAAGAACAAAGTCTATACAATATTTTCAAGAGCGTAAAACATTTAAGTGTACGTAGCAAGCAAGACGAGAAGTATATATCAGTGTTTCTCAAACTTTTTCCTTAACGGATCATATCGCACATTCTGAGTATTTATCGGAACACTTTACTTACCTTTTTTTTAGAGAGATTAATGGACCTCATTCACCAAAAAGAACGGTCACGTGATAATATTGATAAAACAACGAGGAAAAAAACTGTCACGTGATAACCAATGTTGATTAAAATTAGATCGTAATTTGTATAGAAAAGATAGAGAATAACGTGGCTATTTGTTATTTGTTTACGACTGGTGAATGAGGTCCCTTCACGTGGTGGCCTACGAGCTAGTTATTCCAAAAATTCGTGGAACAACAATTCAGGCCTTGCGGAACACTAGGGCTCCAAAAAAATACAGTCTGGGAAACACTGGTACAGATCTATGAGGTGACACCATGGTACACTTTCATCGAGGATCATATCGAGGGGTGAAAACGGGAAAGGGGGGTAGGCTCACTGACCTCACCTCCAAGATGTATCAATGTCTCACCAGCCAACTTGTGTAAGTTATTTGGTTCCTTATACTGGGGGACGCCTATAAAAAGACATCTCGACCTACTTTTGAAGACGGAACACTTTGACTACGAAACAAATCAAACTTAAAAACCTGGACGGGCTAAACAAAGATGGCGACCACGGAGACTTCCGATGCTGGGAAAGATACGAATTGGCAATGTAAAAGTAAAAGTAAAAAGTAAATTATGCTTTTCAGACCTTTGCAATCTATAGGATAGATGATATAAAGGTCATCAAATTTCTATAGTTTACGAATGGGTCATGTGGCCAGCAAAACGACAAACCGCTTTACTTTCCCCAAATAATATCAGATACTGTAACATACAAGTTTTAGAACCCCTGTAATATTTGGTGACTAGTAATCACTGAACCATTCCGTGCTGTTAGCACGAGATTTTTCCTGGTCGGGGACTGACCACGAGGTGGACACCTCAGTTGATTTTAGACTCTGGTAGAGAGAGGAGTGTTATGGATATTATTGACAAGTAGAGTTATGTACAAGTATTGAAGTTATTATAATTGATTTGTATTCAGGACTTATTTCCTTGGATGTAATTTGTGATGGCTGAAGTTGCCAACATCTTTTATGATTTATTATTTTTATGTAATAAAAACCATGTCTGCTACCAGTGAGTCTATTAATTATTCTAAATATTGTGGTCAAAGAGTTCAGCATGTTGATGTTCTCACGCACTAGCAAATCTAGTGCGCGAGTGAAAGTATTTAACTAAGAATACAAAGGAATATTATATCATCTACAAGATCTACATAATACGACATTCGCGTTATCACGACTACAACAAAAACCAGGCTGTGACAGATACCATTGGAGTTGGGTGGGGGCGGCCTAAAAGTTCCGAAATTAAAAAATCACAGTCTTCACCGAGATTCGAATGAAACGAGGGACAAGTTATAAAGGTTTGTAATTTAAATACATAAGTTTGAATAAAAAGTGAGTAATCAAGATCTTTAAAATAAGGTGGCAAGATAAGATAACCAATGAGGAAGTGCTACAAAGAGCAGGGTGCCAGGACATCCGCTATGTTATCAGCAGCAGACGCCTTGGCAGGCTTGGCCACGTTCGTAGAATGCCAGTAGGTCGACTTCCACAGGACATCCTGTATGGCGATCTAATAGAAGGCAGGAGAGCCGCTGGTCGCCCACTTTTACGTTATACGGATGTATGCAAACGCGACATGAAGCTCTTCAAAATCGACACTGGCAACTGGGAAGAGGTGGCACTGGATAGATCCACATGGAGAGAGAGAGCATAAAGGAAGGGTCACAGATTGCAGATGTGATACACAACAGAAGGCAGAGCGGAGGGTGAAAATGCAACGGCGCCTGGTGATTATATATGCCCAACCTGCGATCGCAGCTGTGTATCAAGGATTGGCCTCTTTAGTCACACAAGAAGTTGCAAAGGGAAAAGATCGTCTCTCCAGACGTAAAATGCCACAGAATCAAGAGAAGCAACTTTAGAGTGATAATATCATGGTGCCTCTTGGTGTGGACGGGACCATACTTCCTGTGTCTCTCTACCTTTCTTATCTGAGATGACTAGGTGAAAAGTTATCGCCCTTTCATTACGAGCATAAAGCGTACATAAAAAAAAAAAATTAAGTTTAAAAACGAGACAGTAAAAAAAAAAAAAAAAAAAAACACACAGCGCCCACACCCGCACACACACATATCAGTAGTGTACACCTACAGTCTACAGGTCATGCCTGTCAATTAAGCGTTTGATTTCTTTAGGTGGAGACAGTGGTAGGCTTAGCAGCTCAGATGTTTTCAACGGAGTGACGTCTCCCACATAAATCAATATCACTGATTCCCAAAGAACCTAATTATGTCTAAGAAATACATTTGTATATGTAAAGAAAAAAAAAAGAACAAAAACTCCAATTAAGTGGCTGGCATTTAATAAATAAATGTGGTATCATCGGCTGGCATATAATATATAAATGTGGTATTATTGGACGTCTGAATGTATCTTGTAAGCCTCTCAAACAGATGACTTATTTGACTCAACTATAATGAATACGATGATAGTAATTCCGTGCACACTTTGAACTGACCACAGCCATCAACAAATGTACTCTAACGATGGTGTTGAAGCAAGATAGTGACCAGTCCAGCGTCTACGTGGCCAGCTCGTCCAGAACTAAAGAAGTCCATACACTTCGAAGTTCTTAGCGAAACTGTCGTTACTTAGATCATGACATTATTTCCGATTATTGTTTGTGTAACTACCATCACGTCTTATCTTATCTTATACTAGCCGGACATTACCCACGGCCTGCGGGCCTTAGTTTGTGCATTGGATTTATATATATATAATTTAATTTGTGTTATATAAAAAGAGCATGCATTCTTCTATAATTGTATACCTTATATAACATTTCTTGATGGCATACACAAAGTTTAATCATAATAGGGTAGTGAAACAAAATAAAATGAAATAAATAATTCCATCGGAACGTGGAAAATAATTATGGAGAGAAAGAGTTAATTAAACCACTGACGCCTATTGCATCTGAAAGAAATTTATTTTACTTGACTGATAAGATGTTATAAGTTGAATTAGTCCCCTTTATTGACAAGAAAAGTTTATAAATAATAATAACCATATTTTCATAAGCAGCTCCCTGGCACAGTGGTTACCATATTGGCTTGAGGAGGCTTAGGAGACCTTGACCTTAGCCCTAGAGTTCGGTTTCAGCTCGCTCACTTTCATTTAAATACATTTAAAATCGATCACTCAGATTACCCCTTATTTCTCTCCCCTACCCGTTTGCAAATGTCCCTGATAAGTGATAGCATCATAGCGTAGTGACAAAGCTAAAAGCATGAATTTGCGCAATATAAAAACATTTGATAAAAATCGATGTATTATTGTTAGCCTACATCTAGATTGGTTATAAATCTAAGTATACAACCAATCCGCACTAATTAATGCAACTATGTATCGCATATGAGCTTTGTTTTTTTTTTTTTACTTATGTTACTCTGTTTTGCATGATTAATAAATAGAGCGCTGTTTACTTATGCAGAAAATGTACTGAACATTGTAGGTACTGTGGGTTGTAAACTCATGGATTATATAAACTTTATCTCTGTTGCTTCCGAATGTTAAATACTGTAATTTAATAGTATGTGAGGGTATGTATGAAGAGTGACTATTGGATTTGTGCGTGTGTGAGAAAGACTACAGCTTTGATAAGTCTCCCCCTTTTTTTCATACTCTTTACTTCTGATTGCGTCCCTCTAAGTTCATATACGATCTGATTGGTTCACATATTGCCCGTCTTGGTTCGAACTTTTCAGACTTTCTCCGCAATTTATTTCGACGTTCTGATTTGACTTTTCATTCTTCTGTTACACTCTCTTTCTATCCGATTAGAATAAGCTTTCTTTTTCTTCGTCTTTCTTTTTTCTCTATCTTCCTTGAATCGCAGTTATTTCTCTCTCTCTCTCTCTCTCTCTCTCTCTCTCTCTTCTTTAAGTATTTGTTTTCAACTGTTTAAAACTGTATTCTGTTGATCTTTTTGAATTTCTGTCTCCTTTGTATCTTCGTAAGTCTCGCCTCTTTCATTTCACTCACATTCTCTCTCTCTTTCACCTCTTTTGATTCATTTTTTTTTCTACAAAAACTTTATTGATTTAAGAACTGTATTGGAAATCAATTGGTCTGTATTTAAAAAAACACACACACAATGCGTTCATTTTCATTGCATTCACCTGAAGATATATATGTCAGTTACATATTGAAACATAACGTAATGTACAAGTTCTGTTGTTCGGCTTATTGATTAAGACACCAGATGTGTCATGTCTCTCAGTCTACACTACTTTCAAACACGTACACAGTGGCGTAGCTAGTGGGGGCCCGGGAGGGGGCTTGACCTCTTTAGAGGACCCATGCATTTTGACGTCATGACATGAGAAAATGGCGTAATATTGAATGCAAAAACAAATTTCAATTACTCATTTGTGAGCCCTCCTCAAGTGATTGCCCGGGGGATTTTTCAATTTGGACCCCGCCCCAGCTACGCCACTGCACATACACACAAACACAAACACAAGAACACATACGTGTAAAAACTAATGTATACAAATGATTATAAACGTTTAGTATTATATTTTATTTTAGAAGCTCCCAACTTCCAGAACGTGCGGACCTGTCGTCAGACCACGTAGAGTTCATGTGTTTCTGAGGCCGACAGTTTACGAGGGTGTCATGTAGTCATCACAGTAACCAACCACTATTACTTTATCCATCCGAAGTGGTTGAACTCAAGAATGTCCTATACAGTCTTACATTCTTATCTTAAATATTAATGATTTTTTCCATCAAAGAAGATGATAATTACCTCCTAACCGTAAATGTTAATTAGATTCTTAGACTCTGCTAAGTCGTTGGTTTTCCTGTGACCGATTCAGGCAAAGCGTTCTAAAAACAGAAGAGATGAAGAACAACTTATATGAAAATCTCCTGAATCTTTAGGGGATTCGATCCCTAGAGCACTCGTTTAAAAAGCCGGGGGCTTTAACGTTTGCACCATTAAAAATAAAAATAAAAAATTCAAGTTCCCCTTTCAGACCTTGTGGTCTATAGGGCAGATGATGTAAAGGTCATCTGTTTCTGTGACCAGGGTGTCATGTAAAGAGTAAAGTTTCCCTTTCAGACCTTGCGGTCTATAGGGCAGATGATGTAAAGATCATCTGTTTCTGTGGCCAGGGTGTCATGTAAAGAGTAAAGTTCCCCTTTCAGACCTTGCGGTCTATAGGGCAGATGATGTAATGGTCATCTGTTTCTGTGGCCAGGGTGTCATGTAAAGAGTAAAGATCCCCTTTCAGACCTTGCGGTCTATAGGGCAGATGATGTAAAGGTCATCTGTTTCTGTGGCCAGGGTGTCATGTAAAGAGTAAAGTTCTCCTTTCAGACCTTGCGGTCTATAGGGCTGATGATGTAATGGTCATCTGTTTCTGTGGTCAGGGTGTCATGTAAAGAGTAAAGATCCCCTTTCAGACCTTGCGGTCTATAGGGCAGATGACGTAAAGGTCATCTGATTCTGTGACCTACGGTTAACGAGGGTGTCAAGTGGCTAGCAACAACGACCAACCGCCTTTACTTTTCCCCAACTAATGTCAGGTACCCATTAGAGCTGGATGGACTCACGGACGACCGAAAATCCCGAAATTAAAAATCCCAGTCTTCATCAGTATTCGAACCCCGGACTCCGCTTTACCGCTCAGCCACAGCGCCTCCTTTGCCCCATTACATTTAATAGTTGCTTTATTTAATGTTCTTTTCTTTAAGTAAAAAGAGAAGAGAAACATTCACAATTAAAAAGAGTGTAAAATATTTTTTTTATTCTTTTCATATAAAGAAACAAGAGAAGGTCACCACAACATCTACCATTTTATATCCATTTTTTTGGTCATATTTCGTTAATGCTATAAATATTATAATGTTTAGATGTATTACCATAAGATAAATAATGGCGTCAGACATAGCGCCCTTGCGTATAGATTTGGTAAACTTTCGTGTCACGTTGCCCCTGGTTGCAGCGAGAGATTAGTCCACGAGACGAAAGTTTGCGAGATGATTTCATCTTCCTGTTTCTTGTGATACAGATATGTGCACTACGTCTTAGTGTAATCCCCCCCCCCCCTCCCACTTGTATCGATCTGCATTAAGAAGCGTTGAAAATACATACAAAATCAAGCCAAATCAATCAAGCCTAGGCTCGAGACCTCGAGCCAAAATCTAAAATCAAATTGTTGCCGACAAATTGGAGATTTGACGCTGTCCCAGATGTCGTCCTAGTAAGAGAAAGTCCCAACTGGGATTCAAAAGTTAAGTTACAAAACTTCCATTCGCAAAAATTTTTTGAGTTTTTTTCTGTGTCGGTGTCGTGAAAGACGCGAAAGTCCGGGCTACATGCATCTAATATCAAGTTCCCATTTTTTACTTAGTTTCTAGTGATGTATAGAAAAGCTCCTCCCTTTCAGACCTTGTGGTCTATAGGGCAGATGATGTTTCTGAAGACTATGGTTAACGAGGGTGTCAAGTGGCCAGCACAACGGCCTTTACTTTTTACCCAACTAAGGTCTATAGTGCAGATAATGG
The DNA here is from genome assembly GCA_036873155.1 of Biomphalaria sudanica. NCBI lineage: Eukaryota > Metazoa > Mollusca > Gastropoda > Planorbidae > Biomphalaria > Biomphalaria sudanica. Next base: position 2,029,516 of record JAZGLO010006564.1, on the reverse strand, counting down.
AAAGGTCATCTGTTTCTGTGACCTATGGTTCACGCTGGTGTCATGTGGCCAGCACAGCGACTAACAGCCTTTAATTTTCCCCAACTAAGGTACCAATTAGACTTGGGTGGACTCAGGGGCGTCCGAAGATTACGAATTGGAAAATCCTAGTCTTTACCAGGATTCGAACCCCGGACACCGGTTCGGAAGCCAACCGCTTTACCTCGTAGCCACTGCGTCTCCATTAATATATATGTATATATATATATATATCCTCAGACATTGCAATCACATGATGTGAGGTACTTGTAATCTGTTTCTATGAGCCAAGGCTAACGATGGTGTAATATGGACAGTACAAAGACCTTTACTTATGACGAGTTCAAATCCCAGTTTTCATCGGTTGTCGAACTCGAGACCTCTCCATTCAAAAGCCAAGTGCTTTACCACTTAGCTTCCTGACTGCCTTTTTTTTTCTTTGCTTGCGTTTTTTTTTTTTTTTTTATTACTTTTTCGAATATTTTTTTGGGCTTATCATTAAATCCTCTTGAAGTTTTCTTAGCATGAAAGTCCAGCGTTAATAACTTTTTAAGAAGAAATAAAGGAGAATATATAACATTGACTTGATAGGACTAGCCAACAGTACTTTCCTCTCTTGGTCAACAAGTCTGAAGGTGCCTCATCTTAGTAAATAAGTTTGATCAACACCTATATCTCCTCATCCCAATCGTCATGTCTTTGATGTCCAGTCTTTGATTGCTAGGTCTCGACTAATAAGCAAATAACAAAGAGAACGTATGTCTATAATGACCAACATCGTTAGACTAATGTCCTTTAGGACAGGAACAGAATTCTTTGATTATAGCTCCGAAATTATTCAGAATTCTTATATGATTCGAAACAAATGTGAGGATTTTTATGCATGGACTTGTTTACCTCTAAAACTCATTAGAAGTAGGAGGTAGTAAGGGGAGAGAACTCATTTGAAATGCATTTTCACTCTGATATTGAAAAAAAAGGTCTATACATCAATGGCCATTATTATCTACAGATGGTTTGAATAATAAATTTTAATGAGAATATGCTATTAAAGGACTTAATTATTTTTACCAAATATTGAGCCAAATTGCACTACACAACTAATGTTGCCATTTTTGGTTATTGGATAAAAAGGTTCCTTAGAGAAATCGTTGTCAATTATCCTCTAATAATAGCATGATGTCTACGAAATAATTGCAAAAATAGCAACGTTATAGTAGTAATTTTCTTTACACCATTTATCTTTATATATCTTTATATATATATATATATATATATATATATATATATATATATATATATATATATATATATATATATATATATATATTGTTGTAACTCCAGTGTCGGACTGAAAGGGTTAATGTGTGTGCGGCCTGCTGATACACACGACTCAGGCCAATCACACAGGTCAACGGGTCAACGGCTGTCGATACACAAGGGACAGTACTGCTAGTTCACGCAAATATGACCCATGTTGTGGTCATGTGATCCAGAGCCTTGACGGACTAGCGAGAGTGTGCTAAAAAGACAGTTGAGTCCAGGACAGCAAGGCAGTAAGGAATGTGTGGTACCTTTGAGTCCTCGAAAATGTAGCTGTACGAGCTAGAGAGACTAGTAATGTTTAGTTAGGCAGTTCTGTTAAGTTCAAAAAAGCATTTGAATTTGATGTAGCCAAGGGACCTCATTCACCAATCGTAAACAAACAATATTTAGTCACGTGATCATATTGATAAAACAACGAAAAAAAACTGTCACGTGACAGTCACTGTGTATTAAAATTAGATCGTAATTTGTATAGAAGAGATAGAGATGTTTGTTTACGATTGGTGAATGAGGCCCATTGTGTTGAATTGGCTGTCGATGTATTTGTAATTAAATCGCCACTTTGTTTATTGAAGCTCTTGTTGTCAAGTTCTTGAGTTACATGTGCTGTTGTGTTGTTAAGTAGTGTTTGCAACTGAGAAGATCGTAACAATATCTTCATAATTGCATTTGTATGTGTGGCGAAAATGTGCCGCTCCAGATTTAGCAATCGACACATCTGGGCAAAATAGTGTCTTTGGTCACGTGATAATGTGTCAAGGTCAAGGCAGTTTCAACTGTGTAAACGTGAAAATGTATAATTGCATTTCGAAGAACAGCAGTAATTTCTAAAACTAGGAAAGGGTGCTAAAAATAAAGTGATCCTTCAGTACAAGGTTCTTTCTTGTCTCTAAGATAATTTTGTAAAATGTTTTACATGTTTTGGATGTTATTTCAGAGTTGAAGATAATGGACCTCATTCACCAATCGTATTAGTGCTATTAGAGCATGGAATGGGTTGCCTGAGCTAGCCAGGAAAACCAGTGACTTGGCAGAATTTAAGTCATTGGTTAATATGCATGACTAAATGCATGACGCGTAGGGCGTAATCATCTTCTTTTTTTGGAGTAACGTCTGTATTATATGAGACAAGAAGAAGTCACGTGATCTTATTTCTAAAACAATGGGGAAAACTGTCACGTGACAACCATCATGAATTAACATGAGATCGTAAATTGTATAGAAGAGATAGAGCACCACGTGGCTAAATGTTTTTTACGATTGGTGAATGAGGTCCATTACTTTCTAGTCCAAACATCCCGCAGGACGACGGGGGATGGGAGCGGGCAGGGTTAGAACCCAGGACCATCGATAAATCTGAACGACAGTCCAGCGCGCAAACCGCACGACCATCCTTTTAGTGGGAGTATAAAAACAAGGAAAGTCAAAAAGAGTTGAGAATTCTAGCGAGTGTTCAGGACCTTGCAAAAAAAAAAAAAAAAAAAGCGCATTTCGTGGAGAAACAGAGAAACTTTATGCGCCGAACAACGGTCAGTACCTCTGATTTAGGAGTCAAAACGAGCTTATAGACGTGATGACATGTTTCCCCGTCAACCATGACAAGATTCTACGGCAAACATTCGACTTGGATCGTAGGATTTCATTTAGAAATAGGGTGGCCACGTATCAGCCGCTCTATTCCATTGTAACACTGAAGTGACAGAAGGAGCCATCTGCAATATTTTAAGTTTCAATATCACTGCCTGGTATGGCAATCTGAGCAATAAAAATAAACTTTATATAATCCTAAATGCTGCTGGTAAAATCATTGGCAAAAAAAACAAACCCCATTTGGGCAGTTGTTTGAGACAAACATCTATAAAAAAGCTAACAAGATCCTCGAAATAAAGAATCATCCTTTGTGTCAGGATTTTGTGATTTTACCATCACAAAAGAGATACAAGACACCGATGGCAAAGACAAACAGTCACACTCTTTTGTTCCCCTGGCAATCAAATCATTAAATAAGAACAATCTGGTATAAACTTTGTCACATGTAAATTATGAGTGCGTCTGTTGTGAATGTACACTTTGGTTTCTTATAGTTATAATGTTTTTTGTTTGGTGTAATGCACAAATTGTAAAACAAATTTCCATACGGACAATACAGATTATTATTATTATTATGTTAGAAATGAACGAGTAGTCATTCTCTGGCGCTGCCAGGGTCGAGTTTCGCTAAAGAGAAACAAAATTCATCGTAGTCCCTTTAACAGTTTCCACTGAGGAATTTTCTGGTGATGTGGCAGGTCTGCAGCAGTACCGCCATCTGACAGGCAACGAAGATGTTCCTAGGAATGTTAAGGGCCTTTAAAGGTGTCTGTGAGGTCAGTTGTTATTATCCCCTCGGTTGATATAACAATGGGGTATATTGTTATTTTGAACAATTTCCATAGACGCTTAATCTCCAAGCCTAGGTTCCCATATTTTCTTTGTTTTTCTATGTCAGTTTTTCTTAAATTATGAGACAGTGGTACGGCGATATCGATAATGGTAGCGGTTTTTTTCTTTTTTATCGATGAACAGCAGGTCCGGGCGATTGAAATCTACCGTTTTGTCGGTCAGAATAGGCCTATCCCAGTACAGCAGATGCTCAGTAGGCTCGAGAACCTCTTGTGGAGAGTATTTATAATTTATTATTATTATTATTATTATTACTGTGTTCAACATTGCAAAGATCATATCCAAACATATTTTTTTCTAAAGATTTGTAAAGAAACGAATATTAATACAACGGTTGTAGAAAAGTAAGAGGAGAGAGAGAGAGAGAGAGAGAGAGAGAGAGAGAGAAAGAGAGAGAGACATGCATACATACAGACAGACATGAGAAGAGAAACCGCTTTTTTATTTTAAAAAAATTCATGTCTGATTTTATTTAAAGAATAAAATCCTTCAAGTAAAAGACCAATGCCATGTTCCACTAAAAGAAGACAAGTGGTCCTTTAAGATGTTTTTGAAAGTGTATTGTGTCTCTATAGGAAATCCTTTATGAATCTCGTTGCTTGGCTATTGAGCAATGCCATAAAGTTATTTAATATTAGCACAAGTACGTAAGGTAGGCAGATTCTGCAAAAAAGGGGGGTAGATGCAGGGCCGGCCCTAACAATTGTGGTCCCAGTCAGGTTAAGGATAAGGATAATAAATGAAAATTAAGATTTTGTATTAGAAAATAAAATCGTCTTTGCAGTACCTTTTTATTAAATGAAAGATGACAATGCAATTTTTTTAAATCGTAGTAATAGCGTTTACCATATGAATGACACCCCAAAATGACAAATTTGTCTATTATTATGGATATTTTATGAGTTTTTAAGAAATTCGAATAATTTCATGATATTTCCATGACTTTTTCGTATATTTTGCAATTTCAAGAGATTTCCAAGATCTCCTGGAAAATTAGGAGGCCGCGGGAACCCTAAGTTATAAGCTATAATTTTTCAATTTAATAATTTACAACTAGGATTAGCACTGGGTCTATGAAAGTGCGGGGCCCACTGTGGTTGCATAGATTGCAGTGGCCTAGGTCCGGCCCTGGGTAGATGAATTGGACGTGGAAATGTTTGCAGTTTGAAATCAAACTATTTTTACACATTATACCAATTAAAACACTTTTCCTAACTTCAGCTTCTGCATCGTTGTAATATTAACACTGGGTGAAGACAGCATGTATCGGTGGTGTCCAGCCTACGACCGGTGGGCTATATCCAGACTGTGACGCGTTCCTACCAGCTCCAATCCAAAGCCCCATTTTGAAAAGGTTGTAGACTAGCCTGGATGTTGCTGAAGTCAGTATGTGTGTGTAAGTGTGTGTTTGTGTGAGTGGGATTTCTTTTTTTGGCATCCAATAAAATATTGTTTCAAATACATAAATGTAAAAAAAAAAGTTTGTTTTTGTAAAGTTAAAAGGTCATGGATATTACATTATGTGTGTTTATGGACTGATGAAATACATATACATTGCGTCTACATGATTACTGCGCATAGTACTGTATGGGGTACATATGTTCCTACTTGCAACGATGTTTCAATCGTGGGGTGACTAACTGCCAATAGAATAATAACAGGTTTGAGTATTTTGAATAAGTTTTTAAAAAAGTTGACAATACAATTCTACTTCAATAACATTTTTGTTGGCGATTAGAAAACGTTACTTTTTGGTCTAGAATTTTAGGAGAATGCATGTTCTTTATAAAACACAAAATTAAAAGTTATAAAAATAAAAAATGAATTAAATTTAATGGGGACAAAACAAAGATGATATGGTCGATTAGGAGAGAAAGAGTTAAACTCTTCCCCCCCCCCCCAAAGTCAACTCACTGATCATGATGTCTGGAATTTCATATTATGTTAAAGAATATCAATAAGATAAAGAACAATTTAATCTCTACTCATTTATCTTTTTTTCTTCCTACTTGCAGCGATTTGTCACTCTTTCCTTGTCACTTGATTCCGGTAAATTAAATACTAAGAAAGTGGGTAGGTAGGGGAGCGAACCCAAATAAAATTCTTCAGATGAAGTGATCGTGAGAAAGGGGCAGCAACTGGATGTTAGAACTTGACAAAGAGATGATAAATTGGCACGCCAGACACTTCTCGTGTTTAAATCTCCCTATTTTTTTTTTTTTTGGCTATCCTTTTTTTTTCCTTTATTTTTCTATATTGTTTTGTAACCAAGCTTTGACCACATAGTCAAGTGACCTCGATCACGGTTCCATTATAACAACTCGCTAGGGAGAGAGAATCATGTTATATTTAAATTTTCACTGCCGCAGTCTTTCCCAGATACACGAGTCTTTCTCTAATTGGATGTCTGAAATCAAGGGTGAAACATTTTCTACCGAATTTGAAGCAATAAAAAAATTGGAAACAGAGATATACACAGAAGATTAGGAGACATTTCTTTTAAAACGAAATATTGACATTAACCAGCTTGGACAACAACTAGAATCCCTAGTACCCAGACATTTTTACTACAGTCGATCCGGTTAATTGGAACACATTGTATGAAATCAGTATAACTCATTTAACCGGTTGGTCCGATTATTCGAAGATGTCATGTGTTATAGCGAGACCATTAGTTATAGAGGGCCTTAACAGTGACCAGCAACGTCGCAACATGTGGGCAGTTTAGATCAAATGCTCGTCGCCACGTCGAACAGACCTGCTCAGGACTTCTGCGACGATTATCTCGATTATAGACGGGTTCGGAAATTAGGATTCGGCCCGTATAAGCGGCTGGTTCGATTAGTCGAAGGTGCCATTAACAGGACTCGACAGTATTTCACAAATTGTAACTGTTTCAAATTAGCATACACATTGTATATTTAGAGGCGCCAGTAGTTTCGTCTTTAATAGTGTGTGTGTGTGTTTGTGTGTGTGTGTCCAGCAACCGAACCAAAGGGACCGATCCTTCAGACATTCTCTGTAGCAGTAAGTACCGTCCTTCTTGATGTTCGATAATTTACAGAACTCTCTGGAATCTGGAATGTATTCAGCAAGTCTAAGAAATATGTTGCACTAGTGAATCTGTAAGTCAAGTGAATCTGGTCTTCTAGGGAATAGGCTAGGTTAGTGAATCTGATAGTTTAGTGAATCTCTTATTCTAATAAATAAGTTTGTTTAGTGAATATGTCTATTGGCATATTTTAGTTAATCTGTTTAGTGAACTTGTTAATGTAGTGAATCTGTCCATCGATTTAGTTGTTTTCACTAATCTGTCTAGTGAGTCTGTGAATCTCAGCCAGTGAATGATCGTGAGGAGCACCATTGTATGTTATATCCTTCTTCTTCAAAACAATAGATCTATTTCAGTGCTACTTGGCACACTATGTTTCATGATTTTTAGCGGCCCCCGAAAGAGGAAAAGACGCTATTAGTTTTGTGTGGAATGTCGTCCGTCCCGTTTAGATCTCGTAAACTAAAAAAGATAGTGAAAATACAACATCATAATATTTTAAACTATTCAAAGTTCTGAAGCAACGGCTACTTTTTTTCTTTTGTGAAAGCGAAAAATCTAATTTTTTAAATCACTTATCCAGCAGTTTTTTCTAAAAAAAATACACCACTTTTACAACTGTTCACTATTAATAGTAACCAACAGGGGAGGCACATCGTAGGGGAGATAACTGTATATCATATTTTTAACACATTTATGCAAACGGTTTTAACGTTTTGTAAAAAAAATATTATTATTATTATTTTTTTTTTTACATTTGTATTGCTAAGTTATGTAAGTTCTGTCATACTAACTACTACATTTACACAAAAAAATGTTTACTTTTTGTAGGAGAAAAAATCTATTTAGTATGCATATAAGTTGGACATAATTTAAAACAACAATTAATAAGAAATTTTTCATATTATCGCGTGGACCGCAACGTGGAATTACCAATATAGAACAAAGGACTTTTTTTTTACGGAAATGTTTTTTTCTTGAGAAATAAGAGTTTGTCCCTTTACAAAACAATTAGAGCAATTATATATTCATTATAAGACAATTATTAGGCCAGGTTCACATCTAACTTCACATTCACATGCACCTATCCTTTAGTCTGTGGACCACTGGGGCATCACACAAGATCCGTCAACTTTCTTTCTTTATTCTTCTCTGTCATTTGTCTTTGTTAGAATTTCATTCTGATGTTCTTTCTCAAAATATTGAAACCTGCCTTTTTACCTGCCTGGGTGGACCACTTCATGGAGCCGATTTTGAGTTTGTGTCGCCACACAAACACTGTCTTCTTATCTTATCTTATATAATACAGACGTTACTTCAAAAAAGAAGATGATTACGTCCTACGCGTCATGCATTTAGTCATGCATATTAACCAATGACTTAAATTCTGCCAAGTCACTGGTTTTTCTGGCTAGCTCAGGCAACCCATTCCATGCTCTAATAGCACTAGGGAAGAAGGAGTATTTGTACAAATTTGTCCTAGCATATGGGACGAGGAATGTGCCTTTATTTTTGTGTCTTTCAGAGTATTTTATTAAATTTTGTTTTTGTATTTGAAGATTATGGTTCAGTGTTTTATGTATAATTGCTACTTTACTTTTGAGTCTTCTGTCCTGAAGGCTTTCTAAATTTAGTGATTTTACTAATGGTGTTACCCTAGTCAAATGTGAGTATTCGTTTGTTATGAATCTCACTGCTCTATTTTGTGTTTGTTCCAGTTTCTTAATGTTTTCTTGAGTTGAGGGGTCCCACACGGTGGATGCATATTCTATTATTGGCCTAACCAAGGTTAAATAACATTTTAGTTTTATGTTCTTATTTGATTTATAGAAATTTCTTTTAATAAACCCTAATGCTTTGTTGGATTTTTTTATAGTTTCATCAATATGTGGATTCCATGACAGTTTTTCAATTATTATAACACCTAGGTATTTTGAGTTTTTAGTCTGTGTTACTGGTTTGCCATGAATAAGATAAGTGGAATTAATTTGTTTTTCAAACCTTGTTGTTTATTAAATCGTGGACAACGCTTCGATTGAATCATTCATTAAATAAAGGCATATTCAATAAGTTAGTATATGTGATTAATGACACCAAATACAGAAACCTTGGGTTTATACATAAAGTGACCTTCAAAAATGAAATGACCAACAAACAAGAACTGACCTACAAACATGAAATAACCCCCAGAGATATAGTAACCTCCAAACATAAAGTAACCTCCGAATATAAAGTAAGTAATCTTCAAACTTGACGTGTCATACAAACACGAAGTAACCATTAAACATGAAGTAATAAAAAAATGAAATAGCCTACAAACAAGAGGTAACTTTTAAACATAAAGTAACCTGAAGTAACCGAAACGTAATATACAAATATAAAAGTTATCACCAAACATGAAGTAACCTTCAAGCATGAAGTAGCCTTTAAACATGAATTAACCTACAAACATAAAGTAACCTGAAGTAACCAAAACGTAGCCTAGAATGTCAGTTTGAACCTCTTCCCTCAGCCCGGTAGCCCAGACCCCTCACACCAGATATTAACTGCAGTCGTGATTATAAAGCTAAAGTAATGAATGTTTGTTTCTGTATGTTATCTTATTGTATCATATTAATTATAGACATTTCTTTGAAAAAAAAAAAAAGACTTTTCGCCCAACTGACTCGTATACATGTATTGTTTTATTGATTACAGACATGTGTTTAACACAAAAAACGGTGTGTAAGTACTACGCGTCTAATGTGTTAACATGTGGATCGCACAAGTTAAGTAGCTCTAGTAAGTCTACACTTAATCATTGTTTTGGTTGCTGGGAGTACCGTCAGAGTACCGTCTGAGTACCGTCAGAGTACCCTCAGAGTACCCTCAGAGTACCGTGGAGGTAAACAGGAAATGAATGAAGAAGACGTCAAATCATCTTTGTAGCAGCCTCTATGATTGACAATATCTCTCTCCCTCCCTCTCTATTAGCCTCTCTCCATCTCTCCCCCTCTCTCGTTGCCTCTCCCTCTTCCCCTATGACCTATTTCCAACCCTCCCTGTTAGTTCTTCAAGTTTATTTCTTTATAATCGAACACATGACTTTCCAACGAGGGTCGGGGTCTAAAATGACTGACTTTTAATTGGCAATAGTTCTTTTAAACAATTTGGTTTTTAAAAAAAATATTTTAGTTTTGTTTTAGTTCTGTAGGAAGCTTGACTGTTCGCCAACATGTGCAGAGCTCACGTGAGAACTCTGTAGAGTCGGGAATGATTGTTAACACTGACGCTCAACTCCTGCAGTCTTTTAGCATTAAAACGTTGATAACTGCTGCACACACACAATTCCAACATTTATGGCATTTAATTATAGATTGTGTCGGACTGACGTGTTCTTTTTTAATAAAAAATGTTATAGTAGATTTACATCCTAACATTCTGAAGTAGAAGCGAGAGGAAGAGAGAAAGAGAAAGAAAGAGACATGGGGAGATATATATGGAGAAAGAGAGAGGTAAATAGAAAAAGAGAGAGAAAGAAAGAGATGGAGAGAAGCGAGAGCTAGAGAGGGGGGAGAGTAAAAGAGAGAGAAAGAGATAGAGAGTGGGAGAAAGGAAGTTAGGGGGGAAAGAGAAAAGAGAGAAATGGAGAGGAATACGCAGAGAAAGGGAGAGATAGAGAGACAGAGAGCTGGATAGAGAGAAAGAGAGAGATGGAGACAGGGATGGGGAGAGACAGATAGGAAGAGAGAGATGAAGACAGGGATGGGGAGAGACAGATAGGAAGAGATAGATGGAGACAGGGATGGGGAGAGACAGATAGGAAGAGAGAGATGGAGACAGAGATGGGGAGAGACAGATAGGAAGAGAGAGATGGAGACAGGGATGGGGAGAGACAGATAGGAAGAGAGAGATGAAGACAGGGATGGGGAGAGACAGATAGGAAGAGAGAGATGGAGACAGAGATGGGGAGAGACAGATAGGAAGAGAGAGATGGAGACAGGGATGGGGAGAGACAGATAGGAAGAGAGAGATGAAGACAGGGATGGGGAGAGACAGATAGGAAGAGAGAGATGAAATCAGGGATGGGGAGAGACATATAGGAAGAGAGAGATGGAGACAGGGATGGGGAGAGACAGATAGGAAGAGAGAGATGGAGACAGGGATGGGGAGAGACAGATAGGAAGAGAGAGATGGAGACAGGGATGGGGAGAGACAGATAGGAAGAGAGAGATGAAGACAGGGATGGGGAGAGACAGATAGGAAGAGAGAGATGGAGACAGGGATGGGGAGAGACAGATAGGAAGAGAGAGATTGAGACAGGGATGGGGAGAGACAGATAGGAAGAGAGAGATGAAGACAGGGATGGGGAGAGACAGATAGGAAGAGAGAGATGAAAACAGGGATGGGGAGAGACATATAGGAAGAGAGAGATGGAGACAGGGATGGGGAGAGACAGATAGGAAGAGAGAGATGGAGACAGGGATGGGGAGAGACAGATAGGAAGAGAGAGATGGAGACAGGGATGGGGAGAGACAGGTAGGAAGAGAGAGATGGAGACAGGGATGGGGAGAGACAGATAGGATGAGAGAGATGAAGACAGGGATGGGGAGAGACATATAGGAAGAGAGAGATGGAGACAGGGATGGGGAGAGACAGATAGGAAGAGAGAGATGGAGACAGGGATGGGGAGAGACAGATAGGAAGAGAGAGATGAAGACAGGGTTGGGGAGAGACAGATAGGAAGAGAGAGATGAAGACAGGGATGGGGAGAGACAGATAGGAAGAGAGAAATGGAGACAGGGATGGGGAGAGACAGATAGGAAGAGAGAGATGGAGACAGGGATGGGGAGAGACAGATAGGAAGAGAGAGATGAAGACAGGGATGGGGAGAGACAGATAGGAAGAGAGAGATGAAGACAGGGATGGGGAGAGACAGATAGGAAGAGAGAGATGGAGACAGGGATGGGGAGAGACTGATAGGAAGAGAGAGATGGAGACAGGGATGGGGAGAGACAGATAGGAAGAGAGAGATGAAGACAGGGATGGGGAGAGACAGATAGGAAGAGAGAGATGAAAACAGGGATGGGGAGAGACATATAGGAAGAGAGAGATGGAGACAGGGATGGGGAGAGACAGATAGGAAGAGAGAGATGAAGACAGGGATGGGGAGAAACAGATAGGAAGAGAGAGATGAAGACAGGGATGGGGAGAAACAGATAGGAAGAGAGAGATGAAGACAGGGATGGGGAGAGAGAGATAGGAAGAGAGAGATGAAGACAGGGATGGGGAGAGACAGATAGGAAGAGAGAGATGAAGACAGGGATGTGGAGAGACAGATAGGAAGAGAGAGATGAAGGGAAAGAAAGATGGAGAAAGAGAGAGAAAATGAGATGGAGAAAGAAAGAGCGTGAGAGAAAGAGAGAAAGCGCTAGAGAGTGGGGAAGAGAAAGAAAGAGAGTGAGAAAGAGAGATGGGGAAAGAGATTTAGGGGTGAAAGAGAGAGAGAGATGCAGAAAGAGAGACAGAGAGGAAGATAGAGTAGGCGAGAGAGAGAGAGAGAGAGAGAAAAGAGAAGAAATAAAAAGAGAAAATATATATACATATATATATATATATATATATATATATATATATATATATATAATTGAAAGCGCCACATAAAAGCGTTTAGACAGATTTAGAAGTCACTTCAAGAGATAACTAGGAAAGAATAACAACTCGCATATTACTTTAAAATGCATGTGGGCATTTTGTTCTCCTACGACTCTATAGAAAAATTATGCTATTGTTTTGTAAGCTGAAACTAAATCAAAGACATAAAATCAACATTATGAATCAAGTTTACATATCAGACTAAAGTGTTCCACGCTCTTTAACCAACTTTAAAGGGATCAAGGCAATTACGTTCATTACCTTTTACGTGAATAGATTAAGGCTTCCAGGTCAGTTTTTATTCATGTAAAAGGATCAAGGCAACTAGGTCAAGTAGCTTTCATGAAAAGGGATCAAGGCTACTGGGTCATTTTGTGTTTATAAAAAGGGATCAAGGCTACTGGGTCATTTTGTGTTTATAAAAAGGGATCAAGGCTACTGGGTCATTTTGTGTTTATAAAAAGGGATTAAAGCTACTGGGTCATTTTGTGTTTATAAAAAGGGATCAAGGCTACTGGGTCATTTTGTGTTTATAAAAAGGGATCAAGGCTACTGGGTCATTTTGTGTTTATAAAAAGGGATCAAGGCTACTGGGTCATTTTGTGTTTATAAAAAGGGATCAAGGCTACTGGGTCATTTTGTGTTTATAAAAAGGGATCAAGGCTACTGGGTCATTTTGTGTTTATAAAAAGGGATTAAAGCTACTAGGTCATTTTGTATTTATAAAAAGGGATCAAGGCTACTAGGTCATTTTGTGTTTTTAAAAAGGGATCAAGGCTACTAGGTCATTTTGTATTTATAAAAAGGGATCAAGGCTACTAGGTCATTTTGTGTTTATAAAAAGGGATCAAGGCTACTAGGTCATTTTGTGTTTATAAAAAGGGATCAAGGCTACTAGGTCATTTTGTATTTATAAAAAGGGATCAAGGCTACTAGGTCATTTTGTGTTTATAAAAAGGGATTAAAGCTACTAGGTCATTTTGTATTTATAAAAAGGGATCAAGGCTACTAGGTCATTTTGTGTTTTTAAAAAGGGATCAAGGCTACTAGGTCATTTTGTATTTATAAAAAGGGATCAAGGCTACTAGGTCATTTTGTGTTTATAAAAAGGGATCAAGGCTACTAGGTCATTTTGTGTTTATAAAAAGGGATCAAGGCTACTAGGTCATTTTGTATTTATAAAAAGGGATCAAGGCTACTAGGTCATTTTGTGTTTATAAAAAGGGATCAAGGCTACTGGGTCATTTTGTGTTTATAAAAAGGGATCAAGGCTACTAGGTCATTTTGTGTTTATAAAAAGGGATCAAGGCTACTGGGTCGATGAACTTTTATATAAAGGGATCAAGGCAACTATGTAAAGTAGCTTTTATGCAAAAGGGTTAAGGCTACTTAATCTACTGACATTTTTAGTTGGTCATTCAGAAAATTGTTTATAGATATGTAACATAGTCTTCTAGTGTTTATAACTTAGGAGAGTATGTATTGGTTTAGTCCTTTAAAATTTAAAAATTCAAATTAAAGAAATAAACACAGTAGTTCCACCTACCTGTAAACAGAAATTAGTAATAGGATCCACTGTTAGTTGATAGTCATCTTAAAGTTTTCAAATATCCAGAAATCAAGAGAACAAAATCCACAATGAATTGTGTGTTGTCTTTTTCCAACTTTCTGAAGTTATAACTTTGTGACCTTAAAACGAATTTTGGTCTCTGGTCACGTGTATTTCTTGACGTCTGCTACACAAAGTGACACATCTTCAATTATTTCGTTCTGTAGTGATACTAGTTTTAACTAATTCAAACACTGAAGTTTATTTTTAGATCTTGGAATTGTGTGTGTGTATACATTATAAACATTTAGAGTCTGAATCTTGCAGTTGTGTAAATAAAATGCAATCCAAAACTCAACTAAAGAGTCATGACATCAATACACAGCACTTTGTCAAGAATTCCTTATTATTTAATCTCTGTATATAAGCTTGAAGTTCGTTCATACTGGAAATTTTTATTTTTTTTTAAATATTTTGTGAAGACAGTAAGGGGAGACAGTAAGGGGAGACAGTAAGGGGAGATAATTGTGAAGACAGTAAGGGGAGATAATTAGCCAGAAAAAAATGTCTACGTAGATCTAATAAATATAAATGAAAGCAAGGAGTTTGTATCTATGTATGGTAGGTTTGGTATGGTATGTTTGTATGGTATGGTTTGTATGGTATGGCATGTATGGTATGGTATGTATTGTATGGTATGTATGTATGGTATGTATGGTATGGTATGTATGGTATGTATGGTATAGTATGTATGGTATGTATGGTATAGTATGTATGGTATGGTATGGTATGTATGGTATGTATGGTATGGTATGCTATATATGGTATGGTATGTATGGTATGGTATGGTATATATGGTATGGTATGTATGGTATAGTATGTATGGTATAGTATGTATGGTATAGTATGTATGGTATGTATGGTATAGTATGTATGGTATGTATGGTATAGTATGTATGGTATGTATGGTATAGTATGTATGGTATGTATGTATGTGGTGGAGATGTTCATAATAACAGTTTGATAGAGTAATCTGCTGTTTGTTTACTTTTAGATTTTAAGATTACATTCTTTAAAAAAAAAATCCGTAAAAAAGAAGAGAAAGCGATTTTGTCTCTACTAATGAAAATCTCCATGTTCACATCACTATTTCCTATGTTCCCACCAACCTTGCAAGTGATACTGACAAAAATACATTCTATGACCAACTGCAAAGTATAGTTGACAAAATACCAACAAGAGATGCTTTGATCGTCATGGGAGACTTGAATGCCAAAGTGGGAAGTGACAACAGAGAGAGAGAGAGAAAAGTATGGGCACCCATGGACTTGGCACCATCAATGAAAATGGAGAAATGTTTGCAGACTTCTGCACATTTAATGAATTAGTGATAGGAGGCAGCATTTTCCCCCACAAAAAATGCCACAAAGTGACAGGGGTTTCACCAGACAGTAAAACAGAGAATCAAATCGACCACGTTACCATACGGCGGAACTGGAGAAGCACATTACTAGATGTACGAAACACAAGAGGAGCAGATATTGGCTCAGACCACCACCTAGTTGTTGCCAAACTAAAAATGAAGCTGGCCAGCAATAAAACAGAAAGAAACACAAGGAAAAGATTTAACCTAGACAAGCTCCACAACACCCAGATTAAAAAGGAATTCCAACTATCCCTTTAAAATAGATTTGCTGTGCTACAAATAGACAAGGCCGAACAAAGCATTGATAAATCTTGGCAAAATTTCAAAGAATTTATTACTGAAACAAGCAATGAAGTACTAAGCCTTAACCCTAAGAAGAAAAAACAGTGGACTAGTGATGAGACATGGAAATTAATCAAAGAAAGGAAATGTGCTAAACAGGCAGTTAACCTAGCAAAAACAAGAAACCACAAGCAACAATCAAATTTAGACTACCAAGCAGTTTCACAGAAAGTCACCAAAATGCTTAGACAAGACAAACGATCATTTTACAATAATCTGGCAGAACAGGCAGAAGAAGCAGCAGGTAAAGAAGATATAAAACAACTGTACAAAATCACCAAAGTTCTCAGTACCAAAAAGGCTAATTGCAATGTTCCAGTCCGAGACCAATACGGAAAACTACTTTCTTCAATTAACAAACAACTTGAAAGATGGAAAGAATATTTTCAAGAAGTGCTCAATAGACCTAAACCACGAAATCCACCAGATCTAAATGCAGGACCAACACTAGACATACACATGGAAGAAACAACAAATGAAGAAATAAGGAATGCACTCAAACAAATGAAGACAGGTAAAGCTGCTGGAATTGACAACATACCACCCAAACAAATGAAGACAGGTCAAGCTGCTGGAATTAACATACCACTCAAACAAATAAAGACAGGTCAAGCTGCTGGAATTGACAACATACCACTCAAACAAATGAAGACAGGTCAAGCTGCTGGAATTGACAACATACCACTCAAACAAATGAAGACAGGTCAAGCTGCTAGAATTGACAACATACCACCCAAACAAATGAAGACAGGTCAAGCTGCTAGAATTGACAACATACCACCCAAACAACTGAAGACAGGTCAAGCTGCTGGAATTGACAACATACCACCCAAACAAATGAAGACAGGTCAAGCTGCTAGAATTGACAACATACCACCCAAACAAATGAAGACAGGTCAAGCTGCTGGAATTGACAACATACCACTCAGACAAATGAAGACAGGTCAAGCTGCTAGAATTGACAACATACCACTCAAACAAATGACAGGTCAAGCTGCTAGAATTGACAACATACCACCCAAACAAATGAAGAGAGGTCAAGCAGCTGAAAGTGACAACATACCACCCGAAGTCCTAAAAGAAGGAGAAAGTGAAATAGTTGACCAAATGCACAAACTATTCAACAAAATTTGGTTAACAGAAACACCTCCGGGTGAGTGGGAAAAGGGCTTGCTAATAAAAATACCAAAGAGTGGAGATCTATCGCAATGTGAGAAATGGAGAGGCATCTCTTTGCTGTTAGTACCAAGCAAGATTGTCAGCAGAATCCTACTAAACAGAATACAGGGAGCATGTGATGAACACCTAAGGGAAGAACAGGCCGGATTCAGAAAAGGAATAACTTGTGCTGGCCAAATAGCTACACTCAGGATAATTGTAGAACAATGTGTCGAATGGCAATCTCCTCTCTATGTAACTTTTGTCGACTTTGAAAAAGCTTTTGATAGTGTCGACAGAGAATCTATCTGGACTGTAATGAGACATTATGGGATCCCCAATAAAATAATAACCATAATCAAGAACCTTTATGATGGTTTCACCTGCCAAGTAATCCACTGTGGCAAGCTGTCAGAGGAATTTCCAGTCAAAACAGGAGTCAAACAGGGATGTCTTCTTTCACCACTCCTGTTTCTTCTACTATTGGATTGGGTCACAAAAGAAGCCTACTCTAACGCAGGGAAAGGAATCCAATGGACTCTTACACAAAAGCTGGAAGATCTGGAATTCGTTGATGACATAGCCCAATTATCACACAGACTACAGGATATACAAGAAAAGGTCACAGCTTTAAGCGAAATAGGAAAAAGAGTAGGCCTCAAAATAAACCACCAAAAAACTAAAGTATTTAAAGTAAACAATAAACAAACAGGAGACATAGTACTGGATTCTCAGACAATAGACCAAGTAGACAATTTTATAAACCTTGGGAGTGTAGTCAGTATATCAGGTGGAACAGATGAAGACATTAAACGCCGTATAAATCTAGCGCGTCAGACATTTACACAACTAAAACCAACCTGGAAATCTCCTTACATCTAGAACAAGACTAAACTAAGAATCTTTAACTCCAATGTCAAGGCTTTCCTACTGTATGGTTCTGAAACACGGAGAACAACTAAAGCCACAACAAAAAAAGTACAGACCTTCATCAACAGATGCCTGAGAAATATCCTAACAATACACTGGCACGACAAAGTAGAAAACACCAAACTGTGGGAGATGAGTGGACAGAAAAATATAGAGGTGCAGATCTTAGAGAGGAAGTGAAGATGGATTGGTCACACCCTTAGAAAAGATACCAGCAACAGAGCTAGGCAGGCATTAGAGTGGAACCCCCAGGGAACAAGACGCAGAGGAAGACCAAAAAGAACATAGCGACGCAGTGTACTAGAAGAAGCAGAGAAGACCGGGAAGAGATGGGAAACCATCAAAAAGCTAGCAAGAGACCGTGGAGAGTGGCTTTTTTTTTGTCGAGGCCCTATGTTCCATGAGGAACTCTAAGGAGTGATGATGATGATGATGATGATGATGAATGAATGAAAATCTCCAATTAATAAATAAAAACAAAAGTTTTATAAATATCTAAAAATAAAAAAAAATATAGCCACAAAATGATAGTAATTTTAAGCATTAGGGCACTTTCTAGACATAATTGAAATCTGTAAAAGTCTCTAATTGGTGATTTACATATAGTACGTCTTGCACAGCTAACACAAATCTATATGAACTAATCCGTACACAATTTAGTTTCCAACTCACACTGGTAGTAATTGTGTATTGACGTAAGTCAATATAGGTTGAGCACCACTTGAATACATTATTTAAACCTATTCTCACCAGAAACAAATGGATGCACCAAGACCGTTAAAAGCCGCTGGTTGTATTCCGAAAATAAGCTTTGAGAAATATTATAAAAATTTTAACCATTACATTGTCAAGTTGTTTGAAGGTGTATCAACGCTGTCTTGTAAAGGTATATCTACTCATCGTGTAAAAGAATATCAAAACTGTTATGCGACAAAGTATCAACGCTGTCTTGCAACGAAGAATCAACACTGTCTTGCGACGAAGAATCAACGTTATCTTATTACAGCGTATCAACGCTGTTTTATTACAGAGCACCAACGTTGTCTTGGGGACACAGTATTAACGCTGTCTTGTGTAGGTATTCTAACTCGTCCAATAGTGGAGTTTAAACACAGTCATTTGAAGATGTACAGACACTGTCTTATGAAGGTGTATCGTGTGTCTACTATACGACATGTCCATCGATCCTAACCTGTTGACTGAACAGTGTTAACACCTGTGACGAACACATTCAGAGTAAATACATCCTTATTCATGTCAGCCATTTGACGCCGTGTCGTTGCTATGATCAGAGACACAACACGTTAATACAACCATATTGAAAATCTTATGACTTCTTAGGTCTTCTTAGGTCTTCTTATGACTTCTTAGGTCTTCTTAGGTCTTCTTAGGTTTTCTTAGGTCTTCTTAGGTCTTCTTATGACTTCTTAGGTCTTCTTAGGTCTTCTTATGACTTCTTAGGTCTTCTTAGGTCTTCTTAGGTCTTCTTATGACTTCTTAGGTCTTCTTAGGTCTTCTTAGGTCTCCTTATGACTTCTTAGGTCTTCTTAGGTCTTCTTAGGTCTTCTTAGGTCTTCTTAGGTCTTCTTATGAGTTCTTAGGTCTTCTTATGTCTTCTTATGACTTCTTAGGTCTTCTTAGGTCTTCTTATGTCTTCTTATGACTTCTTAGGTCTTCTTAGGTCTTCTTAGGTCTTCTTAGGACTTCTTAGGTCTTCTTAGGTCTTCTTAGGTCTTCTTAGGACTTCTTAGGTCTTCTTAGGTCTTCTTAGGTCTTCTTAGGACTTCTTAGGACTTCTTAGGTCTTCTTAGGTCTTCTTAGGTCTTCTTAGGTCTTCTTAGGTCTTCTTATGACTTCTTAGGTCTTCTTAGGTCTTCTTAGGTCTTCTTAGGTCTCCTTATGACTTCTTAGGTCTTCTTATGACTTCTTAGGTCTTCTTATGACTTCTTAGGTCTTCTTAGGTCTTCATAGGTCTTCTTAGGACTTCATAGGTCTTCTTACGTCTTCTTAGGACTTCTTAGGACTTCTTAGGTCTTCTTAGGTCTTATTAGGACTTCTTAGGACTTCTTAGGACTTCTTAGGTCTTATTAGGTCTTCTTAGGTCTTCTTATGACTTCTTAGGTCTTCTTAGGTCTTCTTATGACTTCTTAGGTCTTTTTAGGTCTTCTTATGACTTCTTAGGTCTTGTTATGACTTCTTATGACTTCTTAGGTCTTCTTATGACTTCTTAGGTCTTCTTAGGTCTTCTTATGACTTCTTAGGTCTTCTTAGGTCTTCTTAGGTCTTCTTAGGACTTCTTAGGTCTTCTTAGGTCTTCTTATGACTTCTTTGGTCTTCTTATGACTTCTTAGGTCTTCTTATGACTTCTTAGGTCTTCTTAGGTCTTCTTAGGTCTTCTTAGGTCTTCTTAGGTCTTCTTAGGTCTTCTTATGACTTTTTAGGTCTTCTTAGGTCTTCTTAGGTCTTCTTAGGTCTTCTTAGGTCTTCTTATGACTTCTTATGTCTTCTTATGTCTTCTTAGGTCTTCTTAGGTCTTCTTAGGTCTTCTTAGGTCTTCTTATGACTTCTTAGGTCTTCTTATGACTTCTTATGACTTCTTAGGTCTTCTTATGACTTCTTAGGTCTTCTTAGGTCTTCTTATGACTTCTTAGGTCTTCTTAGGTCATGACTTTTTAGGTCTTCTTAGGTCTTCTTAGGTCTTCTTAGGTCTTCTTAGGTCTTCTTAGGTCTTCTTATGACTTCTTAGGTCTTGTTAGGTCTTCTTAGGTCTTCTTATGACTTCTTAGGTCTTCTTATGACTTCTTAGGTCTTCTTATGACTTCTTAGGTCTTCTTAGGTCTTCTTATGACTTCTTAGGTCTTCTTATGACTTCTTAGGTCTTCTTATGACTTCTTTGGTCTTCTTAGGTCTTCTTAGGTCTTCTTAGGTCTTCTTAGGTCTTCTTATGACTTCTTAGGTCTTCTTATGACTTCTTAGGTCTTCTTAGGTCTTCTTATGACTTCTTAGGTCTTATTAGGTCTTCTTATGACTTCTTAGGTCTTCTTTTGACTTTTTAGGTCTTCTTAGGTCTTCTTAGGTCTTCTTATGACTTCTTAGGTCTTGTTAGGTCTTCTTAGGTCTTCTTATGACTTCTTAGGTCTTCTTATGACTTCTTAGGTCTTCTTGGTCTTCTTATGACTTCTTAGGTCTTCTTAGGTCTTCTTATGACTTCTTAGGTCTTCTTATGACTTCTTAGGTCTTCTTATGACTTCTTAGGTCTTCTTAGGTCTTCTTAGCTCTTCTTATGACTTCTTAGGTCTTCTTATGACTTCTTAGGTCTTCTTAGGTTTTTTGTAATTTAAACAAAGTAGACAACATAGGAGATATAGAAGTACAAGAAAAGGGAATCCAAAAACTATTAGCCAACATCAAACCGACTAAAGCATCTGGACCTAATGGCATTCCAGCTAGATTACTCAAAGAACTAAGCAATGAGCTAGCCCCAGTGTTCAAAATACTTTTCAGGCATCGCTTAACCAGGGCAGTGTACCAAAGGACTGGAAAGAAGCTAATGTCACCCCCTCCCCTATTTTAAAAAGGAGAAAAATCTGATCCAGGAAACTACAGACCAGTATCACTTACCAGCATCACATGTAAATTCCTAGTTATCTTAGGACTTCATAGGTCTTCTTAGGTCTTCTTAGGACTTCTTAGGACTTCTTAGGTCTTCTTAGGTCTTATTAGGACTTCTTAGGACTTCTTAGGACTTCTTAGGTCTTATTAGGTCTTCTTAGGTCTTCTTATGACTTCTTAGGTCTTCTTAGGTCTTCTTATGACTTCTTAGGTCTTTTTAGGTCTTCTTATGACTTCTTAGGTCTTGTTATGACTTCTTATGACTTCTTAGGTCTTCTTATGACTTCTTAGGTCTTCTTAGGTCTTCTTATGACTTCTTAGGTCTTCTTAGGTCTTCTTAGGACTTCTTAGGTCTTCTTAGGTCTTCTTATGACTTCTTTGGTCTTCTTATGACTTCTTAGGTCTTCTTATGACTTCTTAGGTCTTCTTAGGTCTTCTTAGGTCTTCTTAGGTCTTCTTGGGTCTTCTTAGGTCTTCTTATGACTTTTTAGGTCTTCTTAGGTCTTCTTAGGTCTTCTTAGGTCTTCTTAGCTCTTCTTATGACTTCTTAGGTCTTCTTATGACTTCTTAGGTCTTCTTAGGTTTTTTGTAATTTAAACAAAGTAGACAACATAGGAGATATAGAAGTACAAGAAAAGGGAATCCAAAAACTATTAGCCAACATCAAACCGACTAAAGCATCTGGACCTAATGGCATTCCAGCTAGATTACTCAAAGAACTAAGCAATGAGCTAGCCCCAGTGTTCAAAATACTTTTCAGGCATCGCTTAACCAGGGCAGTGTACCAAAGGACTGGAAAGAAGCTAATGTCACCCCCTCCCCTATTTTAAAAAGGAGAAAAATCTGATCCAGGAAACTACAGACCAGTATCACTTACCAGCATCACATGTAAATTCCTAGAACACATAATATGTAGCAATATCATAAACCACTTAGACAAACATAGTGTCCTCACCCCATACCAACATGGCTTAAGGAAATAAAGATCATGTGAAACACAACTAATATAAAAATTAAAATATTTTGGCATTGATGATCCATTGCATCAGTGGATTAAAGATTTTCTGATAGGGAGAGAACAAACTGTAATAATAAATGGCTCTAAATCAACACCAATAAAAGTAAACTCAGATGTACCTCAAGGAACAGTCTTGGGCCCACTACTATTTTTAATTTACATAAATGATTTGCCAAATTGTATTATCCCAGAAACTTAAGTAGATTATTTGCAGACGATTGCATAATATATAGAACAATAAAAACAACACAAGACATTTTACAAAGAGAATTAGATGAATTACAGAAATGGGAATCAAATTGGAGCATTATTTCCACCCAGAAAAATGTCAGTTGTTAAGAGTAACAAAAAAACTAAAACAAATTAATTCCACTTATCTTATTTATGGTAAACCAGTAACACAGACTAAAAACGAAAAATACCTAGGTGTTATAATAAATGGAAAAACTGTCATGGAATCCCCATATTGATGAAAATATTTTTAAAAAATCAAACAAAACATTAGGGCTTATTAAAGAAATTTCTATAAATCAAATAAGAACATAAAACTAAAATGCTATTTAACCTTTGTTAGGCCAATAATAGAATATGCATCCTCTATTTGGGACCCCTCAACTCAAGAAAACATTAAGAAACTGGAACAGACACAAAATAGAGCAGTGAAATTTATAACTAACGCATATTCACATTTAACTAGAGTAACAATTTCAGTAAAATCACTAAATTTAGAAAGCCTTCAGGATAGAAGACTTAAAAGTAAAGTAGCAATTATACATAAAACACTGAACCATAATCTTCAAATACAAAAACAAAATTTAATAAAATACTCTGAAAGACACAAAGATAAAGGCACATTCCTCGTCCCATATGCTAGGACAAATTTGTACAAACACTCCTTCTTCCCTAGTGCTATTAGAGCATGGAATGGATTGCCTGAGCTAGCAAGGAAAACCAGTGACTTGGCAGAATTTAATTCATTGGTTAAAATGTATGACTAAATGAATGACGCGTAGGACGTAATGATCTTCTTTTTTTAAAATAGGTCTTTTTTTTAAGTTCTTATGTATTCTTAGTTCTTAGGTGTTATTAGCTATTAGGTCTTCTAGTTCTTAGGTCTTATTAGTTCTTAGGATTTATTAGTTATTAGTTCTTATTAGTTCTTAGGTCTTCTTATGTCTTTTTAGTTCTTAGGTACTCTTAGTTCTTAGGTCTTCTTAGTTCTTAGGTATTCTTAGTTCTTATGTTTTCTTAGTTCTTATGCCTTCTTAGTTCTTAGGACTTCTTAGTTCTTAGGTCTTCTTAGTTCTTAGGTATTCTTAGTTCTTAGATCTTCTTAGTTCTTAAGTCTTCTTAGTTCTTATGTCCTCTTAGTTCTTAGGTCTTCTTAGTTCTTAGGTCTTCTTAGTTCTTAGGTTTTCTTAGTTCTTATGTCTTCTTAGTTCTTATGTCTTCTTAGTTCTTAGGTCTTCTTAGTTCTTAGGTCTTCTTAGTTCTTAGTTCTTCTTAGTTCTTATGTCTTCTTAGTTCTTATGTATTCTTAGTTCTTAGGTCTTCTTAGTTCTTAGGTTTTCTTAGTTCTTAGGTCTTCTAAGTTCTTAGGTCTTCTTAGTTCTTAGGTCTTCTAAGTTCTTAGGTCTTCTTAGTTCTTAGGTATTCTTAGTTCTTAGGTATTCTTAGTTCTTAGGTCTTCTTAGTTCTTAGGTCTTCTTAGTTCTTAGGTCTTCTTAGTTCTTAGGTTTTCTTAGTTCTTATGCCTTCTTAGTTCTTATGTCTTCTTCGTTCTTAGGTATTCTTAGTTCTTATGTCTTCTTCGTTCTTAGGTATTCTTAGTTCTTAGTTCTTCTTAGTTCTTATGTCTTCTTAGTTCTTAGGTCTTCTTAGTTCTTAGTTCTTCTTAGTTCTTATGTCTTCTTAGTTCTTATGTATTCTTAGTTCTTAGGTCTTCTTAGTTCTTAGGTTTTCTTAGTTCTTAGGTCTTCTAAGTTCTTAGGTCTTCTTAGTTCTTAGGTCTTCTAAGTTCTTAGGTCTTCTTAGTTCTTAGGTCTTCTTAGTTCTTAGGTATTCTTAGTTCTTAGGTCTTCTTAGTTCTTAGGTCTTCTTAGTTCTTAGGTTTTCTTAGTTCTTATGCCTTCTTAGTTCTTATGTCTTCTTAGTTCTTATGTATTCTTAGTTCTTAGGTCTTCTTAGTTCTTAGGTCTTCTTAGTTCTTAGGTCTTCTAAGTTCTTAGGTCTTCTTAGTTCTTAGGTCTTCTTAGTTCTTAGGTCTTTTTAGGAGAAGATGGACTAAAGAGTAGAGTAGATGTTCAAAGACTTGACAGAAAGTTCAAAAGATAGCACACTTAAACAGAACGAAATGAGTTCCTACAACGACAATGGTTTGACTCAGTGGTTCCCAAACCTTTTCTTTAACACTTCGCTCATTGTGAGTTTTTTAGCGGAACGCTTTGCTTATTTTTTTAGCGAGATTAATTCACGTGGTGGCCTACTAGTTAATTATTTTAGTAGTTCGTGGAACATCAATTCAGGCATCACGGAACACTAGGTTTACGCGGAACCAAGTTTTTGAAACACTGGATTATCTGACTGTAGAGCCCTATTCTGTCCTAAAGAGACTTTCGCGTTCGCGTAGAGGAACCAAACATATTTTTTTCATTTGTCATGCTTTTCTTCCAGAGATTTCGTTGTCCATAGCTTTCTTTGTCACCATCTCTCTCTACATTGAGTTCTTCCTAAAAGTCAGTATCAATATTCAGTGCTCTGAGGTCCCGTTTGATTTCATCATACAAATATCAGAGGACTGGGACGACCAGTAATTCTTCGCTGTCCATTACTTTCTTCGTCACCATCTCTCTCCAAAGTAGAGCATTCTAGGGCTATGCCTTTCCAGTAGTCCACATCAATGTCCACTGCTCTAAGGTCCCGTTTGCTTAGATCCACATATTGAAGGCGGGAGACAACCAGTGATATTGTGATGACTTAATAGTAAGACGCGTAGAAGTTGGGTTTAATCGGGTATTTCGGAAGTGACGCGTAACTTCATTTAAAAGTTAGAACGGAAATAGGTTAGAGACGAATAACGGACTAGAGACGAAGAGACGGCTTGTAATGAATCTTGGCGAAGTCGGCTGTGCCCTTATTTCTGTAATGAAGTGTTGTTCATTCAAAAAGGCTGGATTTTATTTTATTCTATATTGTTTATTCTTTGAACGAGTTACATGAACGATCTCGCAGATAACATTTAAAGTCAACAGCCTAGCTCAGCATCTTCAACACTAGATTATCAAACACCCAATAATATTAATGAAAATCCAGCTACAATGCAAAAGAAATTCACCCAATTGAGTGATACCTAACCTCTCTGATCTGGGGCCAGCGTTATTTACGGCACGCATGTCACGGGCCGCCTCGCTGAACACAAAGGGACCATTTCAGGTTTGATGAAGCATGGTGGGAAGCAATTTCGATGGGTTGAATGGCACAGCTTCACGGGCCAGATATGGTCTGCGGGTCATAGTTTGGGCCTGACTGAACTAAATCAGTAGTTGTCAAAAATGTCATCCTAAATCTAAGCCTCAAAAAGAATAACGCCGAGAAAGTATTCCATAAAAGGCATATCCACCGCCAGCTCCAGCGGTGACCTGGGCCTCTCTGTCACAAGAAAGCGTTGAAACTCATATCAATATAATAGCTGCAGTGGTCATGATCGAAATCCCTGTATTACGGGATCATTATAAGGGGTCGGAGTCCTTGAATGTAGACTTTGTTTGTTAAACTCTGGATAATGGTAACTTTATTTGCCATTGAGATTGTCGATTTCTGAATCCACGATTAGTTCCGGCCAAAGAAAATTATTTAATGATTATTTTAGGGTTAGGGTTAGTTTCACAAATCTATGGGTGACATACCCTCCCCATCTTGACGAAAAAAGAGTCATGAAATATAAAATAATAAGATGACTTCCGCTCAAATGATGCATGCCAAATAAAATCACAAACTAAAATTAAATATTTTTATTTTTCAACCTTCTCTTAAAGATCAACATTTGGCAATCAACTTCTGCTAGTCAGCTATCATTATCTCCCCTCACCAATTTTCATTTTTCGGCTATCGATCACTTCAGCTCAAGAAATGCTAATTGTATGCTATTTTTAGACATGAGATTGATGTTGATATTAAAAATTGATATTATATTATTACCCAGAAAAATGTCAGTTGTTAAGAGTAACAAAAAAACTAAAAGAAATTAATTCCACTTGTCTTATTCATGGCAAACCAGTAACACAGACTAAAAACGCAAAATACCTAGGTGTTATAATAAATGAAAAACTGTCATGGAATTCACATATTGATGAAACTATAAAAAAATAAAACAAAGCATTAGGATATATTAAAAGAAATTTCTATAAATCAAATAAAAACATAAAACTAAAATGTTATTTAACCTTTGTTAGGCCAATAATAGAATATGCATCCTCCATTTGGGACCCCTCAACTCAAGAAAACATTAAGAAACTGGAACAGACACAAATTAGAGCAGTGAGATTCATAACAAATGAATATTCACATTTGACTAGAGTAACACCCATAGTAAAATCACTAAATTTAGAAAGCCTTCAGGACAGAAGACTCAAAAGTAAAGTAGCAATTATACATAAAACACTGAACCATAATCTTCAAATACAAAATTTAATAAAATACTCTGAAAGACACAAAGATAAAGCAACATGTCTCATCCCATATGCTAGGACAAATTTGTACAAATACTCCTTCTTCCCTAGTGCTTTTAGAGCATGGAATGTGTTGCCTGAGCTAGCCAGGAAAACCATTGACTTGGCAGAATTTAAGTCATTGGTTAATATGCATCACTAAATGCATGACGCGTAGGACGAAATCATCTTCTTTTTTGAAGTAACGTCTGTATTATATAAGATAAGATAAGATAAAAAGCCATGCTCTTTTTTTTTTAAACCA
Organism: Biomphalaria sudanica; assembly: GCA_036873155.1. Lineage (NCBI taxonomy): Eukaryota > Metazoa > Mollusca > Gastropoda > Planorbidae > Biomphalaria > Biomphalaria sudanica. The sequence goes on along the minus strand of JAZGLO010006564.1, from coordinate 2,002,038 downwards.
AACAAGCTTGCTAAAACGAACAACTTGTGACAGCAGACGTAACCATAGACAAGACTTGCTTTTTGTTTTTCGTGGAATTTCGTGAAATACTATAATTTTTTTTTAATGTAATAATAAGCATTTCGATAGCAACAACACCCAAGTCTAAAAAAGGTAGAATATTTTAAATTTTAAGAGCATATTTTAACAATAAGAATCTAATGTCCACGGAATCACATGTAGAGTTTGGTATTTATATTTTTATGCAAAATTATTCTGTTCCTCATCAAAATATTTTGTTTTATGTCTTTATACTTGCTGCTGTTGTTATCAGTTAAATGAAAACTTTCAGCTAGATCCAAGATTGGGTGTCGGAGAAATAACGTGTACAAACGTTTGATCAGATAGAAAGACATATTGAGTTGATATAAGCTTCGTAAAAACATAATATTCACATAGTATCCACATAAAAAAATATAGAATAATCATGGAAAATGTCTGAGAGTTATCATTTTAAAATTCTTCAAAAAATCATAGAAAAAGTCATAGATTAGTAGCGTTTTTCGAGGAATGGAATTTCTTAGTAACCACGAGCTTGTTACATGATTCAGATAACAGAAGAACAATGAAAATAATTATGAGAAATATGTAATACATACTGAGGACACGCATTATGGATACAATCTGTTATGATAAATAAACATGACATGGCATATAATAACACTATAGAGTACAAAATAATTGACAGAAAAGTCAAGGAGAGGTTGAAGTTTAAAACCCCCTCCAGAGGGTTTTAAGTTTACCCCCCCCCCCCCAAACGGAGGCTGGATGTTTAAAAAAAGCTAAAGGAAAACACAGTCATTAAATTCCACGGGCGTAGCCAGGGAGAAAGAATGTGTACACGGATAGTCTGTTTAAAAGACTTTCGCCCATGACCAAGACAGATCTATATCTATATCTATATCTATCTATCTATCTATCTATCTATCTATCTATCTATATATATATATAAATATATATATATATTGGCCAGCTTCAGTCGTAGAATACTTTTTCATATGACTGTGGAGCCCTAATTTGGAGAGACACCCCCGTCCACATATATTGCTAGTCAAGGTCAAGGTGGTTTTCGCTTTGGTGGTAGAGGAGCCGGCCATTTTTCATGGGGCACGCTTTTTTTTAAGAGCTGAGGCCCAAGTTTTCTCTCTGTCCATAGCTTTCTTGGTCACAGTTTCTCTCCAACTAGTGCGGTCTAAGGCTATCTCTTCCCAATGGTCAGTGTCAATGTTTACTGATTTTAAATCCCGTTTTATAACATCCACCTAACGGAGGTGGGGGCGACCAGGTTTTTTTTTAAAGCCAGATGCAAGTTGCTCATACGGAATGATTTTCGGGATGTAAAATATATAGTGGAAAAAAAAACTTTAACACAGTCATCTAACCGCCCTCATCTTATTAACAACTTAGCAGGACTGGGCCTTGATTTAACTATGACGTCAAAAAAATCTTGGTCATGACGTCAGCGGTTGGCTTAGCCTAGGAGAGCTAAGTTGAATCGTAATGATTTTACGCCACATTGACCCTCTATCCAGGGACAGCACGCGCGGCCAAGGACTAGGTCAGAGGTTAACATCTTCATGACGTAAGGAGCTCAGACGTAGTAGAAGACACGTCAGAGAGTACCATGTGCGGACTTAATCAAAAGCAGCTCTCAGGGGCCAGTAATCTGAAACGAAATTTGTGGCAGCACCAAAGAGCATGGCTTCAAGTTTGACCTCATACTTTTATTCAGAGTGATAACAACTAGATGTAAAACGTTGACTTTTCTTTTATATAAAAGTCGTATTTACATTTCTAATGGTGATATATCAATTATAATTATTTAATTTTTTTGTCCAGACCCTTAATATAATGAATGATAGACATTTTTACTGGCTTTCACGGGGTCACGAAGGTATCGTTTCAATTGACCAGTAGGGGCCGCATACGAGTTACTGTTTAACCTTTATCACTTTATTATTCTGTTAATGGACTGTATACAATACACTATTCCAGTGATGCTCAACCTCGCTCGGCCGGCGGGCCATTTTAATATCCGACACTCGAGTCGCGGGCCACATGAAGAAAAAGTGAAAATATTCGTCTGCATAGTTGAGACGCCAAGTCGAAGAACATAATCTAGAATTTAAAAATGTTTTACATGTTTCGGATGTTCCTTCAGAGTTGAAGGTAGTTTACTTCCTAGTCCAAACCTCCCGTAGGACAACGGGGGATGGGAGCGGGCAGGGTCTGAACCCGGGACCATCGATAAATCCAAACGACAGACCAGCGCGCAAACCGCACGACCAGGCAACCATCCATTTTAGATGTTCGTCTAAGAGACGATACGATTACGTAGCATCGGTTTGGCACGATTCATCACTAATAAGTGATTGTAATTATTGGGAGCAGATGAAGAAAACTGTTTAGAACCGAGTTCGGCGGAGAGGTGTGGTTGTGGGCATATGCTCCCCTCGGAGTGCACAGGATTAAGTCAGTAAGTCAATTATTGTGATCATCCATAACACTTGTTTTCTTAGATTTCGAAACGTTTATGCAAGAAAGAGTACAAATCAATAGTCTGCACCAATTGAAATTTATCCAGCAAGGATGTCTAGTTTGTAAGTCTATCAGTTTCAGTTGTAGTTCTGTCTGGGCGATTGACACATTGGTCGCAGATGGATTTTAGAAACGACGATTATTGTTTAATCTGAACACATGGTCCATAGATTTTGTTGGTGAATAATTCAAATATAGCACAGAGGCTCGGTTCCATTTGACTTCTAAAAACTATTGCTGTCAACCACAGTTTTGGCACCATCGGTAGTCAAATTTCTCCAAGGGAAAAAGATTCTCTGTGATGGTTGAAACTTTTATGTCAGTGTTTCGCCACTAGCGATCCCATGCATGCTCCAAATAGCTACTACTTTTCTGATTTCAAAACTGTTGTTTTTATCGCGAATAAATACCAAAATTTTGAGCGGTATCAGATATGTCGCTAAACTCGTCAGTGGCAACAGAAAATACATATGCAGCTGACTCATTTTCTTCTTATTTAGGTAAATATTCTCATCCATCCTCCACTTTAGGTGTAATCGAACTATCGCGTCTCAAACCAAGAATGTTGCCTTATTTGTTTGATTTCCTAAAGCTGTTTAAAAAGAGCTACTTTGTCTTTATAAAACAAATAAGCTTGCTTATTATCGATACCAATCCATTTAAACTTTTTTTTTTTGGACAATGGATTTTCTACACTTTGTGCCGACGTTTCGGCGGGCCGGATAGAACCACGTCGTGGGCCGGATGCGGCCCGCGGGCGTATTTTGGGCATCACTGCACTATTCTATTATCTTTTGTTACAGTGATAGCAATTATATATCCTCCAGGTGGGAACTCCAGAAGATTTAAATTGACACCCTTAGCAGAAACTAAATCTGCATTATTACTGGTGTTTAGATTTGGAAGTTATTCCCCCTTTCTTATTTAATCTTAATGGAAAACTAGTCATGAGAAATGAAATGGATGTATTTGACATTGACAAAAAGGAGAAAGGCTTGCCAATTATTTGCTAATTACTGGTGGGTGTTAAGGGCGCTGGCAGTGTGTGTTAAAAAGTGATAAAAGGAGAAGAATCGAGAAATACCGTTCGTGAGACACAGGGAGTAGACGGTGATGTAGGTATTTGAAATTATGTAACGTAAGTTGTATTTTTTGCTTTACATCTTGTGGAGGCTCCGAGGCTCCAGCTCCGTCTGCCCCCCCCTCCTTAAAGTTTAGTATTGTAGGCCTATATGTAGACTTTAAAAAACTCAACCTTAAAGCAATGCTGTTTATGTTTGTTGGTATAACTAGTTTTCTCTTTAAATAGTCTTTGGCCCAGACGAAGGTCAAAAGGCTTAGAGCTTATCTTATCTTATATGATACAGACGTTACTTCAAATAAAGAAAATGATTACGTCCTACGCGTCCTTGGTAGCCGGCTTAAGGTTTTGGAATGTTATGCATGTAATAAGCTATGTGTTTGTTTTTTTAGTTGTAACTTTTGTGTCATCACTTTGTTATAGACGATTTCATAACGCAAGGAGCTTAGTTGTATTTTTTCCACTGTGAAATGATTTATTGGAAACTTAACAACTAAACTTTAATTACGAACAGATAAATAGACTCATATAACACATCAACGGGTAATTATATAACACTACTATAGCAGAAAACAGGTAGTCATATAACACTACGAAGTCATACAATCATACAAAGCGATAATTATTTATTTAACACCTGTAGTCATGCAACAGCAGGCTGACATATAACACCTGGTAGTCATACATACAGAGATACTCTTTCAGCACAGCACCAGGTTGTTATATAACACAACACCAGGTAGTCACACAGTACAGCATCAGGTAGTCATTCAGCACAGCACCGGGTAATCATACAATACTAGAGAGTCATATAACACAGCACCAGGTAGTCACACGGTACAGTATCAGGTAGTCATTCAGCACAGCACCGGGTAATCATACAATACTAGAGAGTCATATAACACAGCACCAGGTAGTCACACGGTACAGTATCAGGTAGTCATTCAGCACAGCACCGGGTAATCATACAATACTAGATTGTCATACAACACAACACCAGGTAATCATTCAATAATAAATATTCATATCACATAGCACCAGGTAATCATACAATACTAGACCTCAACTGCTTATCTCAATGTAAGAGGAACAATATCACATAGAAAAACTATTGAGTAAACTCCATATTTTAGGTCCTGTGACGTTGTCTGCTCCTTCACAGCTAAGGACGTACTCACTCACGGCTATAAACATAGTTCGTTAATGTTATACAGTTGTCTCCTTACTGCTGTAAACTTTTATCCCTCGAAATGTAAATTTTATTGACAAAAACTCCTATATTTTGGTGTGTTTCATGTTTGATGCGCTTAATGCTTATGTTTGTTAATAGTATAGTCGGATATGACCCGCGGGCTTTAGTTTTGGTGTTACTGATCTACTGCTTTGAATTTAGATCTATGTTAAACATGGATGATGTTCCCTTCACATTTTAAAAAATTTTACCACGAAAAGAAAAGTAGAGTATGAAAATGGGTTAACCCGATCAGCCGACTTATTCATATCAAATATAAAATACCGTGAAAACGGGTTTACCCGAATGTTAAAAAGTTTCCTTTATTTTTAGTAGAGATACAATTAGGTAATTTATGTCCATTTTAGGGCCCTCCGGTAGTGGGAGGGACATTAAACATACAATACGGTGTCTGCCATGATCTAGGGAGTATGTATTCCAAGTTTTATCAAGATTGGTCAAACGGCTTTGATTTCTATGCGGGACATACATATATACATACATACATACATACATACATACATACATATATACATACATACATACATATATACATACATACATGCACCTTACTTTCTGCTTTATATATTAGATACTTGTTAGGAAACATATTAGGAAAATCTTTTTTTGTCTCTTTAACAGCTTGCTTCAATTAAAAGTACGACATATTTTTTTACAATTTATATCCCTCTTTCAAGAAGACGACAGACTAAAGATATTTATACTGGGTGTGTTGGCTGAGTCGTCAAGCACTTGGCTTTCGATCTGAGTGGTCACTGGTTCGAATCTCGGTAAATAATGGGATTTTTAATTATGGGATTTTTCGTTCCGCCAATCCTGACATTGGTTGGGGAAATTAAATGCCATGGGTCGTTGTGCTGGCCATATGACACCCTCGTCAACCATCAGCCATAGAAACAGATGAACTTTGCAGACATGCGAGGTCTATTGGTTGTACATACTTTCACTTACTTATAGATAATTATAAACATATTTTTTTCAAGTAAAAAAAAATTTGTACTTAATTTAAATTAAATAGACACCTAACTATCTCAGACCTGGTGTGGCATATCGTAACAGCTGATTTGAGAACCAATCAGACCTTGACAAAGCATGCATGAGATGAGAGTGAAAATCAGCTAATGTGATATCTCTCAGGCTCATTAAAGAGTCGTTAAAGAACATTAACTCTTTTTTCAGGCATTAAAAAAAACACCCAGATAGTTTCAGGGGGAAAGTTTTTAAAAAATGTTTGAGAAACTTCTTAAAAATTATCAATTTTTAAAAAAATATGTAGAAAATATATGGGGATTTATCGATAGATAGTTTGGACAGGAGTTGGCAGAGGCTATTTCAACATCAACAAAGAATATTATGTATGTAAATTTTAAAAAGCCAATCAAATATTATTATTCTTTTATTTAATCGCAAAATATCTATCCAGGGCGCAATTGTCCACGACACAACGAAAAAGTAAAATACATTTCGAAAATGTAAATATTTACAATATTAAAAAGTAAGTAAAGTATATTTTAGACCTTGCGACCTATTAGGGAAGATGATGTAAACTTCACCTGTTTCTGTGGCAAAGGGTTGACGAGGGTGTCATGTGGCCAGAACAACGACCAACAGCCCTTATAGTCTTCACCGGGATTCCAACCTGAGGCTAGGAAGCACCTAACACTTCTGCCTCCAGGCCTCCGTTTACAATATAGTTTCACGAAATGTAGGTATTTACAGATGACTTTTACGAAATGTAGGTATTTACAGATGACTTTTACGTTATGTAGGTATTTACAGATGACTTTTACGAAATGTAGGTATTTACAGATGACTTTCACGAAATGTAGATTTTAAGTAAAATTTGTACATGTAGATGTCAAAGTTAAGCAGCAGATATTTTTCTAGCCCAGGTCTAAACTAACAATAACAAATCTGTGCCATTAACTCTTTCAGTCCGTTATTACTTTTCCACGTTTCGAGGGAATTCTACATTTTGCTCATTACTATTTCACTCCCCCTGTTTTGATTGGGCTTCAATAGCTTTGCTGTTTGTTATCAGAAAATGTTGTATTTTGTATAGAATTAAAAGGGAATGCATGCTCTTTTTATTTAAAACAAAGTCAAGCTTATAAAATTAATAATTAATTTAAATTAATGAGGTCAAATAAACGATAGTATTGTCGATTAGGAGAGAAAGAGTTAATAATATTTCTACCTATTGTTATTGCTTAGCCCAGTTTCGTGCTAATAATGTGCAATTATCCCATCACTTGTCTGGACCAGTTGGGGAAAATGGAGGAGGGTGGGTACGAGAATGAAGGGGAGATCTGTTTTAATGTTACCGTGATCGCATTTTAATGCATTTTATAAAAAAAAACATAACAAGTTGTACGACTTTAATTCGAACTCGAGGGATAAAGCCTTATCGAGCAAACATTCTAGCCGCTGTGCCAGCGAAGTGCTTATGAAAATAGAAGGTTTGATAGTTATCTATTGTTAGTCTTAAGCGACAACCTAATACTCTTCACAAAGTATAAAGTGGACTAATTTAACTTATACCACCACATACATCAAGTATAATTTCTGTGTCTTGTTCGATACCAAACAAGATAATTAATTACCAGAACTTAAATTACTAATTAGTCTTTTTGTTTATTGATTCGTGTGTTGTCAGGTACAAGAAATAATTGCGCCAAATTTCTGCTTAATCTGAGATTGGGTTTGAGAGAAATAACGTGTACAAACTTTTTACCAGACAGACAGACAGAGTGAGTAAATTGATATAAGCTTTGTAAAAATATTAAAATACAACCGCCACCCACTCCTTCAAACTACGATAAGTGCAGAAGAAATTACAACACAGTTTAAAGCTAATTATGAAAAAGTAAAATTTCATTAGATACAATCAGATATACTTTAAAATCAAGTCCTCGAGATTTGTTTATGTAAGCTCTAAAACAAGATCTTACTTAAAAAACAAAAAAAAAGATTATATAAAAGCACTACTTTTTTATATTTTTAAACACAATTCTCAGTAAAACTGTTAGACTAGAAGTTGTAAAAAAAAGCCTGAAAAAAGAAAGGATTTTAAATCAATCCAATTGGTTTAAAATAAAGTCTTGTATCCTACAGTCCATAACATGAAACTACATTTACTTAGTCTTCAAATTGGTTCTTACGTGAAATCAAATCATCCGACAGTATAATCCAGTTTGAAATGAAACCTTGAACTAAAACTTCTTTTCAATAGGAAGATAAAACAGATATAGAATCAAATGAACCGCGCAACAAGTTTCCCAAAATTTGATTGTTTGTGTGTGTGTGTCAGACCTATAACGGACCCGAGCGTCATCTAGTGTAACACCAAGCGAGGGCGCACTATGACTTCTCAGACACTCGCGAGGGAGATGGGAGGGGGGCGGCGAATCGGAAGGATGAGGGCTTCAATACCTCCCCACTCCCCGCCCTCTTTCTGTTTCTCCATCTTTCCCGCGTTGGCTCTGCGGAACGTAGGGCCAAGAATGTAGCACCTCGCAATACGCTCTCCTTGTCGTCTGCTGTCTTTCATGTCGTCTGCTTTGCAGACCTGAGAGAGAAAACTTTGCAAAGGGTTGTTGCCCCATTTCTGCTTCTTTTAGGGACTCAAGAAATTCAGAAGAATATCTATTCTAATCGCTTTGTAGAGTAGCTTATAATATTACGGGCGTTACGTCACAGCGGGAATGCTCAAATGTGCACAATTGTTTTCGCGCTGAAAGACATAAGAGATTTGCATAATGGATGTCTGGTCGTGTGGTATGCGCGCTGAACTCTCGTTCAACCGTCTCAATGGTTCCTGGTTCGAAACGTCTGTTGAGGTTTTGGACTAGGATGAAGTTCAGCTTTAAAGGAACGTAAAAACACCCGAAACAATCTCCAATATCTCATTTATGTCTTGAAATAGCAAGTTGTTTGGATATTTCTAGAGTTATATAGTTCGTCCATCGTGGTTCGATGATGACCACTTAGGTCATCCATGGGGGCTAAGGGCTTTGCATTGGATTTTATGCCTCCTCATGTGGCTGGTGAGACCTATGTGAACCCGGAATGTTCGGCTGGTTATTCCAGCTGGAGCTAGTGTCATTGGCCTTGCTTTTTCTTCTCTGGCACTGTTCTCATGTCCTCTGCAAACCTGTGCGCCAGTTTTCACAGCGCGACGCCCTGATGCTCTGTCAAGTGCCTCTGGTGTACAAAAGATAGCAAGCTATTCGACATTTTGTTTGTGTAAACTAAACAATGTCAGCTAAATACAAAAAAAATCTGTAATTTTAACAATATCTCAATGCACTGAAGTTAATCTTCGTAACTACTCTATTTAAGTCGCACAATCCAAGTAGGTGGACTAAACCTTCTAAGAAAAAAATGAAACCTGATAGGACACGGTTTTCTAAAACGGCTTTAACGATTTGCTAGAAATTCGACATATGACGTATATCGTTGAGAAAGAATTACTGGGAAAACCCTGGTTTGACCGTTAAAATTGTTCAAAGAGCTTAGAAAATGTAATTTTGTGGTGCTAAAAAGTACACCTTATAGCTTTAAAACACATAACGTAACATCACTTCCTTTAGTTTATACACCAGCTAGCTTTTTATTTTTTTTCCGCGATGTATGAAAATCACAAGTATATTTTTAAAAGTATATGATAATTTTTTGTTTCACTTTGTTGAACCGTAAAATAAAATTTCGAAGCCCTTTCACTTTTTGTTTTCAAAACAAAGAAATTCTTATTATTCAGTTGCCAACATGATTTGTCCACATAAGGCCCATTGAAATTGTTTATTTTATTTTTTTTTTCTTCTCATCATTTCTCCTTATCTGACATTTTGGGATCATCGGCGTCGCTGGTTCTGTCATTGTCTGCTGCAAGTTGCCGAAAGGATCGCCGGCTCCTGATTTTTCCTCAGGGTTAACTCCCAATGCCTTTCTAATGATTTCTAAACAAAACGGTGTACAAAATGTGTATGTGTATCTATTTATGTATTCAACTCTTGACTAAATACAAAGAAACATTCGAGTTGAGTGCGGGAATTCCCCCTGAACAGTGTTTAAGACGTAAGCCAAATTTAATTTTAAGATGATTATATTTGGATTTAAAAAAAAACAGAATTTGTCGGTCAAACCAGAGTTTGCACAGTATCTTTCTCCATAAAACAAGCAAAGATAAATAAAAAAAAATTTAATTAAAAAAAAAAACGTTTTCAGAACCTCGCTTATATTGAGATTGCCGTCAGTTATTTTATATTAATCACAACTGTACACTTTGCACAAGTTACTTACTTGGTCTTGCGACTTTGACGCGTCTACTATCTTGCATGTTTGCGTCAAGTCTATTCTCGCTTTGGGGGGAGATCACCGTTCAATCGCTGCTATATCTCTCATTATTTCAAGGCGTATCTCCCATTAGCTTATTATATTTTTCATATTGAACAAAATTAATTAATGACCATTTAATGATAAATAAATTGGTGAATTGTAGTATGATTCATGTGTTGTCATCGATAACGAATAATTGTGCAAAGTTTCAACTTGAACCGAACATTGGAAATGGGAGAAATAAAAGTGTGCAAGATGTTGACCAGACAGACGAGGTGGCTTCAGATAAGCCAGGGGTTCTCAACCTGTGGCTCGCGACCCCTTTGGGGGGTCGTTTGACGATTTGCCAGGGGTCGACTAAGACCATCGAAAATATGGATTGCTATTGTCTACTCTTCTATTGCTGTGTGTGTGTAAGGGGGGGGAGGGGTCGCGGCAAAGTGAGGAATTGTTAAAAGGGGGTCGCCGAGCTTAAAAGGTTGAGAACCGCTGATATAAGCGTTGTAAAAAAAAAAATAAACAGTTCAGGCAGGCATCTCTAAGCCAGACATTTTCTTTCTAATAATGTCTACAAATTTGTGTAACATGGATAAGACATTTAACATAGAAAAAAAAAAGGGAAATAACAAAACACTTGAAGATTGTAACTGAAGCACTTTTTTGTGTTCCCCAATATCTGGTTTAATGAGTTCATCCCAAATATATCCGGGCTTATCCCTTCCCCGGATGACTGTTCATTAAGAATTGCGCAGTATCGAGAGACAACGAGGTGAAGAAAGGGGGGGGGGGACAAGAATGGTGTAAGTCAAACTAGTCATGGTTGAAGTGGACATTTGGGATTTGAAGACTTTATTCATTTCGAGCACGCCATACTTCCTGGACACCCACTCACTCGCACGCGCGTGCACTCACCCGAAGACACACAAACACACATACACCGGAACACCGCAAGCTATCTCCCTTCGCCAGTCCAAAATGTCAAGATAAGTACAGTGTGGGCGGGGGCGGCTAAGTATTTGGCAGTTTCTATCGTCCAGCATTGGGCCACATCCGGTTTCAATAAATGGCGACAATGCAGTTTGATTGAGTATGTATTGAATATTGATGAGCGGAGTCTGTCCGTCTGTCCGTTTACCATCTCTACTTTATATTGTAAAATGAAGTACACTATCACTAGAGTTGCGTTGTTGGTATAATAATAATAATAATATTAATAATAAACACTCTAACCTCGTCTTCAAGTCCGAAAACTAAGAAAGAGTGCAGCAGTTCACTTGTCCTGGCTGAGACCTACATATTTTGCTGATTCTCACAAGCAAACAAATACTGTTGTCTGCCTATGGTTGAATTAAGTTATCTTTTTGCCATCTATGTCTATTTCGGCGGTAGCTTCTCTTTCAGTCTTGGATATCTAGCGGCTTCTCATTTACAAGCAGTATATTATTAAGCAAATAAACTTCTTATATGCCAAAACATCTAGACCATTATTTATGTCTTAACATTAGGGCTAAGTAAGAGAATGAAAGTGGCCCACAACAGGCCACAGTGCATTTCATTAATTGGTGACCTCATCATCAGCAGCAATAGATCAACATGAAAATTATTTGAATTAAAAAATGTATGTTGAAGTTTAGCTGTGTTTTCAGGCAACTAGCTTATTTAGTTTCTAGTCAGAGTTTAGATCTATATTTCATGTTTATCATTAGGCCCCATTCGACGAAAATAAGGCGTGGCGGTGAATGCTAAAACACATGACAAACGAGTAAGTGTGAAAACTGAAATTTTAGTTTA